>NQII01008633.1:36288-58616 GCA_002778355.1 Clitarchus hookeri | reverse complement strand
TTTTTTTTTTTTTTTTTTTTTTTTTTGTGAATTGTCTGGAGGTGAGATGTGAAAAATTCCATAGCAACTCCTTTAACAGAATGCTTTGCCTCGCCTGTTTACATTTAGGAAACCATTCCGTATATCGAGAACAAGGGCACTTATGGTTCCAAAGGTTTCATCCGATATATATTAGCATCCTGTATTTGTAAAACAGAATACAGTCGATGGTGATAATATTATAATTTCTTCCAAAGAGAAATTATACTTCCGTAGTATTTACTAAACTTCACAGAAGACAAATCTATACGGCTAGGTCGTAAACATGGAATTGTTAACGACAGCGCAGAAATAGGTGTATATAGTTACATCTTTTAGTGTAGCTTATGCATATAATATTCTTTGAAAAGGAAAATAAGGACACCTAGTGTAGCTCAGAAGGATGCATAAGACTTGTCCCTCCAGGACTCTTGTTCATACGGTTAATATACCGAAGAGGTGGAACCTGATTTCGCTGACAATACCAACCACTAACAGTAATTGTGCCAACATTAATGTACACAGTAACTGTTTTGTTTTACCTGTTACCCTATTAGGTGCACCTAGGTCGAGATCACACACGCGTTCTCTCGTTCATCACGCGTGGGTGTATCGTAGTGAGAATACAGGAAAATTCTTTTCATTACCAACTACTCTTATCAAGACCTGAAAGTATCTATCCAACAGGTTACCTTGCCCTGATATCGCGTGTGTTTATTTACATACGTACACATACATTTATGTATAAACATACAGAATATTTCAAAATTCGTGTTACAATACTCTGGAGCGGTTGTNCATACGTACACATACATTTATGTATAAACATACAGAATATTTCAAAATTCGTGTTACAATACTCTGGAGCGGTTGTGCACGTTGAATGACACGAACATTTGCGTATAAGCGCGGGGTCGGGAACGAATAGTTCCATCGCTAGTGTGTCTGTACCTTGGCCGCCACGTTCCCCAGATCTCGCCAAGATGGGCTTCTTTCGCTGGAGCTACATGAAGTCGCTAGTGTACGAGACTCCCGTGGATTCAGAAATTACTCTCATCGCGCGAATCAATGCCGTTACCGCACACATTCAAGCTGCTGAAGAGATCGTGCTACGTCGTTGTCGATCCTACATCCGAGAAGGTGGCCGACATGTTGAACTGCATCTGTAACTTGGTGCGAAACGTGTGAAGAGTGAAACGTATTTTACGAACAACGGCCACCAGATCCCAATAAACACCGCAAAACTAAAACTCCACCAACAATGTAAGCCAATTAACTGAAAATGCTCACCTCGGTGTCATTTTCCGGTAGTTTATCGAACGTCGTTAGCCCAACACACCTAAATTGCGAATCACGTTGTGACAGGCGGGTTGCCTACCCTATTACTCTCACGTCCTCCAGCGGCGCAACTAATTGTTTCCGATGCCGTGGTTAAACACAGAAGTTGTTCCATTTAACGTGTACTGCCAGCCCCAGAGCATTGAAACACGTAATTAGTATACGTAAATAGAAAGCACGCAGCATTTTACGTTCATCCCGTTGAAACACAACTCGATCGTCTCCACAATCAGTAAATGATGGTTTCTGTAAAAATCAAAATGTTTGCATTACTTAACACATGTTGGTTATATTACAGCGAATTTGCTCGAACAGCAGAACTTCGTAAAAAGTAAAACTATGATAAAATGATAAAACTATTTTCGTCAACAAGAATTAGAAAAAAGGTTTTTGTTATATATCTTTATAATAAAAATTCGTGATTGGACATCAAAAATCAGAGCTTGCCGTGGCATGAAGGACNTAGTTTCCGATCCCGTGGTTAAACACAGAAGTTGTTCCATTTAACGTGTACTGCCAGCCCCAGAGCATTGAAACACGTAATTAGTATACGTAAATAGAAAGTACGCAGCATTTTACGTTCATCCCGTTCAAACACAACGCGATCGTCTCCATAATCAGTAAATGATTGTTTCTGAGAAAATTAAAATGTTTGCATTACTTAACACATGTTGGTTATATTACTGCGAATTTGCTCGAACAGCAGAACTTCGTAAAAAGTAAAACTATGATAAAATGATAAAACTATTTTCGTCAACAAGAATTAGAAAAAAAGTTTTTGTTATATATCTTTATAATAAAAATTCGTGATTGGACATCAAAAATCAGAGCTTGCCGTGGCATGAAGGACTACTTAACGGAATTTTTTAAATTTATATTTTTCCGTGTGGCAGTGAAATTATTAAATAATGAAGCAATCTTTGATTACGGTTACAGGTGTGAAACGAATCTTGTGAGAAAAAGAAGTTCAATTTCGAAATGACTCATAGTCCATTCACGGTTACTTCCAACTTTTCTGAAGTCCTGCTAAAGTTCTACTTCCAGGATATTCCTCCGCCTCACGTTAAACAAAGCTTAACTCAGTGTAGAAAATTACACTAAAGGAACTACGCACCGCATTCGTGTGCAACCAATATAATAACCTTTTTCCTAAGAACTATTTCTTACTAGGCATTACCAACACGCCTATTTAATCCCTGGTGTTATAAATGTTAATTATTAATGAAATGATATATCTAATTTATAAATAAAATATAAATAAAAATTCTAATTAAAAAAGGGGAATTTTATGTTAACAGAAATATAAAATGCTTGTTATACATTACATAATTATGGAACATCCAACCACGTTATACATGGGTGATTTTTCAAAGGTTTGATTCAAAAAGTGCGAAGAAACCGAGAGTAGACTACAAGACGTTCCATGTGCGTTGACAAACTTGGTTTTTAAATATCGATCGTAAAAGTTAAATTTTGGAGAAATATATACTTAAATCCAAGATGGCGAGGTAACTTCTCCTTTTAGGTACTTTGGCGTCCGGATGTCTGATCCGGGGGCGGCCCCAGCTAACGCACGGCGATTAATGCGGGGGGCGTTCCTTCGAGAGGCGATAAAACCAACCCCGAGAGCGCGTCCAGAAGGGCCTGGTCGTAGACATCTGGACGCAGACAAAACGTACGCCATTTCCGTTACGGTCGAGTCACGCGCCGGGAAACGAGGTCGAGATCGCCTCGATATCCGAGAGGCGGGGATAGAGATCGCAGGGTGACAGCCAACTACCCGCCTCTTGGAATTTCGGTCACTTTCGCGGGGAAAAGACTCGACGCTAAACTCGGTTGAAGGTAATCCGGTTTGTCACCACTTTCTTTCCTCGGGCTTTTTTCTCCGGGCTGTCAGGAAGCTTTGTCAGATCCCGCGCTTGCCTGAGCGGTAATTTAAGCCAATCCGCCTGCTCTTAGAATAACGCAAGACAAAAAAAAAAGGTACGGCTCACTGATACCCCCAGAGTCAGAGTTTTGAGGCAATTCTAGCCAAGGCCATTTAGTTTCATAAAGAACCTATCAACTACCGGTACTTATGACTCTTATGACTGCCAAGTTAAGACGGTGCAACAATGAATGTTCTTATTGTTAATCTCTAATATTTATTTTATTGATTTCTTACACTATCTGTTTCGGAATCCAGCTCACGCATTCAAAATTTTATCTCGGGTATAACCGGATGCAGTTTCAAGTAATGTTTGCTGTTCCCTGAGTAAAATTTAAATTTGTATAAAATCGTAAGAAGTCCTTTTATTAGGGATTAAAATTTGAGTGAATCATCTCCACTTCTTCGAACACTAAAGCCAGCATTAAATTCGATGACAGAACAGACAAGCTTCCGAATGATGCAGCATTGGTACTAACTCAGCTCGGTATGTCATAACTTAAGTGGAATAATTCTGGGTAAATATTTAAAATTAATGTTAAATATTCTAACATTACTGACGCCTATAAATCACCTATGATCTATTGAAATAGTGTGAAAAAAATAATACTTAAATTTATAGGGGTGTTAAATGTGACCAAACTGGCTATTTTTTCATTAAATAACCATGGGTTGTAAATTGATAATCGAGGTACATTTTGACACGATTAAGGATGAGAATGAAATCAGTACATATCAACTTAATTGTAATGGTTTACCAGAACTGCTCACGACCTGCGTCAACACAAGCTCCGCAACGAGGAGCCATTGCCTGCTATTACACGTTCAAATACTCCAGGCATATGATGTAGAGGAAAGCAGCTTCAAGCACCAACATGACGAGCTGTTACTCCGATTAGATTGGAGCTTCATTCAACAGGCTTTTAAATTTCCCCCCATTTAATATAGTCCAGTGGGGTGAGGTCAGGGTAATTAGCAGGCCATTTAATGGGTTCACCGCGGCCAATTCATTGCTCACCGAATCTGTGCTTCAAATGCTCTCTGGCGTCGCGAGAGAAACGAGGAGTTGCACAGCCATGTTGAAACCACGAACTGCTTTGAATATCAAGAGGAGAGAGTCTTCGAGGAGCTCTGACGATGTGGTCTCTAGGAACCGCAAGTACATGCGTAATGGGGGTACGTGCGACCCAGTCAAATCACCCCCAAATACACTTGCCCACATATCGAGAGCAAATGTTTGTTGGTGGGAACTGATGAAGCTGGCGTGAGGGTTTTCACCAGTCCACGCATGTTTGTTGTGTAAATTGACTGTTCCATCCAGGGCAAACGATGCTTCGTTGGTGAACAACACAAACTGTCCAAAACAATGTTCCATGGCGCATCTCTGCAGGTACCACTGACAAAATTCAACCCGACTAGGATAGTCGTTCGGTTGGAGTGCTCTCCACCTTCACGAATGGAATGCATGCAGCTTTTGTCCACGCCGCATCCGCCAAACAAGTCGTGAGCTTGTTGATGGGCTGTACTCGACCTTTTCCAAAACCTCCTACTCAAACGCTGGTGGCCAGCGTTGGATCTGTGGACCTAAAAAACGCACATTCCTCAACTGACACTGAGCATTAAGAAAGTATGCTAATAACCCATGATCACGAGCACCCATTTTGACAAAACTTACCTTCAACGAACCGGGTTCGCACAAGCGGCGACCAACCACAACAAACGTACGGTGGTTTGGCACACACTGTCCAGGATATCTTTCCGCATACAGACGTGCAGCAGCTCTTGCCATTGTCTGCACCATAAACGAAGCGCATGTCTGTTAATTCAGTCCATGCATACTGTATGCTCTAAACGAAAGACAAAGTACTGAGTGGAGTCAGAGCACAGACATTACACTCTGGTGTCATGGCGTGTTTAAAAGAGTATGTTATATTGCTGGTTATTTAAAAAAAAAAAGTTTTATGGTCACTTCTATTATCTCTTGAATTTTGAGTATTGAATTTTGCTACACTTACACATACACGGTATGTGCATTATCTCCTTATGTGACAAGTATTCACTTTTCAACCAATTTATTTTTATCATTGCACCAGTATTCATTGACAGAATGTTAGTTCTGATCATTTCTCGAACTGGTAGATAACAGAGCTGGATTTTCTTATTTTTTCTTAAAGTTAAAAACCGCAATGTTCCTCTTGAGTTATACTAAACTAGCTGTGCCCGCGGCTCCGCTCGTGTTGACTACAAAATTATTGTTTAGGTTTTTTTTAAAAATAGAGTTGAATTTTATTTGGGGTTAATTCTTCACTACGTGATATTGTTCCATCAATAACGGTTTAGACAGCGTATTGCAAGAGAGCGCGCTGGCGGCAAACATTTTTCCGACTTGATTCACTATTATCGCCACTGCTTATTCCTTATGTTACTTTACGCAACAAAATATATACTAAAACCTGGCCAGAGAACACAGCTATGAATTTAAAATAAAAATCACGTAAATTTGATGAGTGGTTCTCGAGTGATAAGCGCACTAACAGACAGACAGAGAGACAGACAGAGAAACAGACAGAGAAACAGACAGACAGAGAGACAGACAGAGAGACAGACAGAGAGACAGACAGAGAGACAGACAGAGAGACAGACAGAGAGACAGACATAGAGACAGACAGAGACAGACAGACAGAGACAGACAGACAGAGACAGACAGACAGACAGAGACAGACGTTGAGTTTTATAATATGTGTAGATGAAACCAATTTACTGTTCTTCCATAAATATATTATAAGAGTTTGGTTGCATGTTTATTAGGATGTATCATGTTTGTTACACGAAGTACTGTACGAGACTGATAGGGGCGATCCTGGCCACGGGAGATGTGGAGTTTTAGTGGAACAGGACGGGCTGGTGTGGAGTTGTTTTAGTCTAGAGGTACAGTAAGCGAAGACATGAACAAACATCGNGTTTTAGTCTAGAGGTACAGTAAGCGAAGACATGAACAAACATCGGTTCCATGTGTAAAGCTTGGTGCCGTCAAACTGAAACACATTCCTTCCAGAGACGTCCCATAAGTCACGAACAGTAATGTAATAATAAAAATCAGTAACTTATAGTTAAGTAGCAGTCTATTATTTATAAAAGTGTGTTTTAAAATTTGTTCTTGAGTCTAATCCACGCGCACAAAATACCCACTTGTAATAGTCCAGTGAACACTGTGTAGGTAAGCAATCGCCGCATTATTGGCCTACTATACAGTATAGGATCTCAAGTGATGAGCGTTTCTATAATTTATTTATTTTAAAAGGTTGTTAAAGGATAAGACATGGCTGANGAGCACAGACATTACACTCTGGTGTCATGGCGTGTTTAAAAGAGTATGTTATATTGCTGGTTATTTAAAAAAAAAAGTTTTTATGGTCACTTCTATTATCTCTTGAATTTTGAGTATTGAATTTTGCTACACTTACACATANTAAAAAAAAAAGTTTTTATGGTCACTTCTATTATCTCTTGAATTTTGAGTATTGAATTTTGCTACACGTACACATACACGGTATGTGCATTATCTCCTTATGTGACAAGTATTCACTTTTCAACCAATTTATTTTTATCATTGCACCAGTATTCATTGACAGAATGTTAGTTCTGATCATTTCTCGAACTGGTAGATAACAGAGCTGGATTTTCTTATTTTTTCTTAAAGTTAAAAACCGCAATGTTCCTCTTGAGTTATACTAAACTAGCTGTNACAGAGCTGGATTTTCTTATTTTTTCTTAAAGTTAAAAACCGCAATGTTCCTCTTGAGTTATACTAAACTAGCTGTGCCCGCGGCTCCGCTCGTGTTGACTACAAAATTATTGTTTAGGTTTTTTTTAAAAATAGAGTTGAATTTTATTTGGGGTTAATTCTTCACTACGTGATATTGTTCCATCATTAACGGTTTAGACAGCGTATTGCAAGAGAGCGCGCTGGCGGCAAACATTTTTCCGACTTGATTCACTATTATCGTCACTGCTTATTCCTTATGTTACTTTACGCAACCAAATATATACTAAAACCTGGCCAGAGAACACAGCTATGAATTTAAAATAAAAATCACGTAAATTTGATGAGTGGTTCTCGAGTGATAAGCGCACTAACAGACAGACAGAGAAACAGACAGAGAGACAGACAGAGAGACAGACAGAGACAGACAGACAGAGACAGACAGACAGACAGAGACAGACGTTGAGTTTTATAATATGTGTAGATGAAACCAATTTACTGTTCTTCCATAAATATATTATAAGAGTTTGGTTGCATGTTTATTAGGATGTATCATGTTTGTTACACGAAGTACTGTACGAGACTGATAGGGGCGATCCTGGCCACGGGAGATGTGGAGTTTTAGTGGAACAGGACGGGCTGGTGTGGAGTTGCTTTAGTCTAGAGGTACAGTAAGCGAAGACATGAACAAACATCGGTTCCATGTGTAAAGCTTGGTGCCGTCAAACTGAAACACATTCCTTCCAGAGACGTCCCATAAGTCACGAACAGTAATGTAATAATAAAAATCAGTAACTTATAGTTAAGTAGCAGTCGATTATTTATAAAAGTGTGTTTTAAAATTTGTTCTCGAGTCTAATCCACGCGCACAAAATACCCACTTGAAATAGTTCAGCGAACACTGTGTAGGTAAGCAATCGGCGCATTATTGGCCTACTGTACATNACTTGTAATAGTCCAGTGAACACTGTGTAGGTAAGCAATCGCCGCATTATTGGCCTACTATACAGTATAGGATCTCAAGTGATGAGCGTTTCTATAATTTATTTATTTTAAAAGGTTGTTAAAGGATAAGACATGGCTGAAAGGACTAGGGCCTCAAAAGTGCTCACTTTACCGTGAACAACCTATAAGTAAAGTATTTAAGGGACGCTTCACATGCGTTTAAACAGTTTTATTCTTAATAATTATTTTTAAGTATTTTTTTGCGTGTTTGTTGAAATTAGAGTTTCCTGCATGCATATATATTAGAACAGTACATCAACTAGAATAAAACAATTCTTCTATGCCACTAAATAATAAGTCCATTGTTTAAATATCCATATTTCACGCACCGCTTTTGCAGGAATGCTCGCGGTTTTCGTGCACTGAACATAAAAATGAATTTTTTGCGTGTGTAATGTTGTGAGGAGTTGAAAATGTTTAATTTAGGTACTAGCGAACATGAGTTTTAATTAATCGAAATTACACTGAACCAACCAATATAAACGAACGTTCGAAATTGCAGGCTAATTGTTTAAACAAATTCTTATTTACATTCCATCAGTAATGTTTCCATTTTGGTACATTAGCGACGTTTGGACATTTACGTAGGGAATAAGCACATATGCTTGTAATCAAAGTTACGCGAAAGCGTTTGTGAGAATTTCCGAAAACGGCATCATAATAGTAAATTAGGCATAATATCCTCATATATCACTAATGGCGGAGCGAGATATATGGACCTAATTTCAACATTCAAAGTCATGATAAATGGCGTCGAGTAATGGAAGAATGTTTAGAAGCATGCTAATGAGAAGATAAAAACTGAGAGTATTACAAGAAGATAATACAACGGGAAAAGGTGGAAAAGCTTGTTTGGTGTCACAACATGGAGCCATGTAGAGCGGCGAGATAAAGATAAGACTTGAGTGTCGAAATATGTAATAACGTCGGCCCAAGAGTGTTTAATAATTTAACCTGTTCAGTCACCGTGCCCGCAGTTGTGGACGCGTTTCACACGGTACACAGCAAGGCGGGTTTTCTCGGGGATCTCCCGTTTCCCCTCGCCCTTGCATTCTAGCGCTGCTCCATACTCACCTCGATGTGAAGAGCCGCCCAAACCTCCATCAGTCCCCTGTCTTCCTTTTGGCTAACCTGAGTTGTGGAATTTTCTACGCCTCTTTGACGTGAATGGTTAACGCCGATATCATCCGGCNACCAACCAATATAAACGAACGTTCGAAATTGCAGGCTAATTGTTTAAACAAATTCTTATTTACATTCCATCAGTAACGTTTCCATTTTGGTACATTAGCGACGTTTGGACATTTACGTAGGGAATAAGCACTTATGCTTGTAATCAAAGTTACGCGAAAGCGTTTGTGTAAATTTCCGAAAACGATATCATAATAGTAAATTAGGCATAATATCCTCATATATCACTAATGGCGGAGCGAGATATATGGACCTGATTTCAACATTCAAAGTCATGATAAATGGCGTCGAGTAATGGAAGAATGTTTAGAAGCATGCTAATGAGAAGATAAAAACTGAGAGCATTACAAGAAGATAATACGACGGGAAAAGGTGGAAAAGCTTGCTTGGTGTCACGACATGGAGCCATGTAGAGCGGCGAGATAAAGATAACACTTGAGTGTCGAAATATGGGATAGCGTTTGCCCAAGAATGTTTAATAATATAACCTGTTCAGTCACCGTGCCCGCAGTTGTGGACGCGTTGCACCAGCAAGGCGGGTTTTCTCGGGGATCTCCCGTTTCCCCCTCGCCCTTGCATTCTAGCACTGCTCCGTACTCACCTCGATGTGAAGAGCCGCCCAAATCTCTATCAGTCCCCTGTCATCCTTTTGGCTAACCTGAGTTGTGGAATTTTCTACGCCTCTTTGACGTGAATGGTTAACGCCGATATCATCCGGCACGCAGCACGTTGTTCATTTGTTGCAAGATAAGTTCTGAACACGAGTACTGCGCGTACCATAAAATTTCATGATTGCAACATTTGAACTCTGAAATTAATACACGACCAAGCGGGTTAACGGCAGGGCCTAGCAAAACAACCATCTGTAAAATAAGTTTGCGCGCGAATTTGCATATCTCGGTAAATAAATACTCCGGGAATACAATTTTTTTTCCCAGGAAACGTAAAAAAAAAACTACTATCTATAGCCGCCATTTTTTACTTTGATCCTCTTACTAGAGACAGTGATATTTCGCGAAAAGATTTCGAGACAAGATACAGTCCAAAGCACTGTAGGGTCTTCCAGCTTCTTTGATTGGTTTAAAAAATGTTCTGACCCGTGTTAACCGTTTGCGCACGAATCACGAAGGTTCGGTGTCGGAGTTACTTAGTCCCGAGTGGCTTGGGCAAAGACGGACACGGCACCAGCAGCCAATGGAGGTATAACAACAGCTGAGGTGTGTATATAGTATTNGAAAAGATTTCGAGACAAGATACAGTCCAAAGCACTGTAGGGTCGCCCAGCTTCTTTGATTGATTTAAAAAAATTTCTGACCCGTGTTAACCGTTTGAGCACGAATCACGAAGGTTCGGTGTCGGAGTTACCTAGTCCTGAGTGGCTTGGTCAAAGACGGACACGGCACCAACAGCCAATGGAGGTATAATAACAGCTGAGGTGTGTGTATAGTATTGAAGTCTACTGCGTGCTCCGATTTTTACGCGAAAAGTCACTGGCCCTACCTATTACATATATTTCATGAGATAAATATAGTGAAAAATGGTTAAAAACAACATTTGTATGGCTTTCCTTCTCAGTTTTAGTAACGGACAAGTGTGTAGTGGGATACGTAGTCTAATACAGCGGCTTTCATCGCGTGTAATAACGTCCTAGTGTTCCAGATCTAACTTGCGACCAACCAAGCTACTCGGGAATATACAGCAGCACATCATTGGGAGAACCGGGCATTTTGCTGTGCTTCTTTGTGGCCAGCCGTGGCCTTGAGGCATTTAAAATATTTTACTAGGGGTTCTCCATAAAAAAAAGTTAATTCCACCCGGCACTGTGGTCAGTAGACCCGAACTGGCTAAAGTGGAGCCATTTGTAGGAGAAAAAAACTTCAGTGACGACAGCCCGGCAAAGATGATGGATAAATAAACTGGAGAAATAAATATTGAAAAAAGCACTGAGGTTAATGTGGAGGTAGCGAGCGATTGAAGAAGGGAAGCGAACCTGTTTAAAGACGACTCGGCGCGAAAACGGTACCTGAGACATAAAGACATGACTCCGAACGGACTAAAAGCTGTCGGAGGGGGGTGGGGGAGGACGAGTAAGACAGTGCAGCCCCCCCCCCCCTTAAGGCCCTTACTTAGCCAACACTGTTTAAAGGAGTGGNGGAGAAATAAATAATGAAAAAAGCACTGAGGTTAATGTGGAGGTAGCGAGCGATTGAAGAAGGGAAGCGAACCTGTTTAAAGACGACTCGTCACGAAAACGGTACCTGAGACATAAAGACATGACTCCGAACGGACTAAAAGCTGTCGGAGGGGGGTGGGGGAGGACGAGTAAGACAGTGCAGCCCCCCCCCCCCTTAAGGCCCTTACTTAGCCAACACTGTTTAAAGGAGTGGTAATGTAGTGCATAAACATATTACTAACTAGCTAACCCTGCCACGCGTTGCTGTGGCATAAAAGATTTCGGTTATATTTATTTCTGTGAAATTAATTGAAATAAGTACGTATACGTATTTTCAAAATCTTTATTATTGAAATACTTGTTTNGGCATAAAAGATTTCGGTTCTATTTATTTCTGTGAAATTAATTGAAATAAGTACGTATACGTATTTTCAAAATCTTTATTATTGAAATACTTGTTTGCATACAATTTTTTTTAGTTTTTACCATCTTCCGCGCGTATGAATAAGTTGTGTGGTTTTCCTACTCTAGAACACGACACATACTATTAATTGGCCGTGCGAAAAACGTTCTGTTTCTAAATCTATTCCACATATTTACAATGACTGCCCTTGAGCTTTATTTATTGTCATTGCAAATGCCAATCTGACTGGAAACTGTGTTCTTTTAAAATTAAAGGGAATTTCTGATGGAATAAATGGAATTCTGGGAAGAAGCACATCTTCTCCTTTGAAAGCACCTTTCAAGATGGTAGCTTCTGTAGTATTGCTCATCAATTTTTTCATTGCAAGGCGTGTGCCGTTTGATAAAGTCCCTCGCTATTAAATGGGGAAAATGCCAAACATGCGTTATGGTGAAAAAAATTCCATCCAATCAGATGGCTCCATCTCCCCCCACTCCCTTCCCTGAATTAATGTAACTGCCAAAACCTGCCTATATATATATGTGTGTGGAGGTAATCCTGGAACATCAAGAGAATTTATAAATTCTGGTGGATAATTTACCGCTTCATTTTCGTGTAATGTTACATCCACAGATNGGAGGTAATCCTGGAACATCAAGAGAATTTATAAATTCTGGTAGATAATTTACCGCTTCATTTTCGTGTAATGTTACATCCACAGATTTGTATGTGACATGTTCGCTTGTCGATAAGTATTGACATATATTAGTATCGATATATCGTTATATCGATAATTATCTATAAATCGTTATATATAAGTATCGATATATCGATTTTATATAGGTATGTATATCCGTTGCTAGGTTACGACTTTACATTGTTGTCATTGCTTTGTTGACTAAGGCGCTTCCTGACGCGAAAACATGGTAAAAATAAGTTTTTTTTGCAGATGTTAGTACCTTTGCAGGTAATACAGATAAAAAAGAAAGGTGTACAAACACTTGTGGGAACGAAAGGAAGGTTTGTAAAAAAAAACAGAATGAAAATCGGCTATTTTTTTTGGAAGTTACATGCGTCCGAACAAACGGACACAAGGTTTTTATATATAGATAGTAGTTAGTGCCACTATAGAAGGCATAGTATATATNAAAACAGAATGAAAATCGGTTATTTTTTTTGGAAGTTACATGCGTCCGAACAAACGGACACAAGGTTTTTATATATAGATAGTAGTTTGTGCCACTATAGAAGGCATAGTATATATAATTAGAATCCCCTTGTGGTGTGGGGAACGGTGGTGGATGGCAGGTCAACTGCACCACTTCCCTACTCCGGGCAAGGGCAACCACCAAAAGGTAAAAATAGATAGAAATGACAAGTCACCTACGGAGTGAAATGAATGTAATAAATGAAAATAATATGAGTAGTAGGAAATGAAGAGAGCTGGCGCACCTGGTTGCTGGCTGCAAAGCCACAGCGGCCATATTGGATTTCCCGTTTTTCCCTTTTTCTTCTCGGAATTTCCCTTTTTTCCTTTCAAACATCTAAAATTTCCCTTTTATACCTAAAAATTTCCCGAATTTCCCTTAAAACTGGTACAATTTCCCACAAAAATGCACTTCGCACAATCCGGCTGGCAGTTGCACACTCCGGCGAGATCCGGCATAAATTGTGCAAATACCCGCCGGAGAGTGCAATTTACAAACACACCCCTGTCGTTCCATGCTAGCACAAATCCTTCTTGTCTGATGAATGTTCGAGTTAGCTGCCCTGTCATGCAACTTCTCTCATTCCTTCCAGTCTATCTCACCCACGCCCATTCTATCTCGCCTGCTCTGTCCCTTGGGGTTTTCTCATATTCCTTCTGGTCTCCTTTATTTTCTCTCTTGCTTTTTGTGTCCTCCATCTCTAATTCCCACACCTGCCCCCAGTCAGCTACTGTAGGTGGCCATCTTTGATTCCCGTGCTCACCACCAGAATGGTTAAAGTTCTATTTTTCGCAGGTAGGACCGCTGGTATAGGCGCGGCCATTTTGTGCATGTATGTTGGTTTACTCGTTGCCTGCAGGGGTACGCTAGCATCGGGGAGTGAAGTTCTAATGGTGACCAGCAGGATCACTAAGAATAATTTATTAGTTGGTAGTCGTTTTGGAACTCAAAAAATTACCAGATGCATGCGGGATCGTTCCAGCAATCCTGGGATCGGCAGTCGAGCGTCTTGCCCCCCAAGACCACTGTGACATCTTGGGAAGTAGGACGTTTAATGACGAATACGTATATAGTTGTTACCATCTCGAGCATTTGGACAGGCCCCCGCCATTAAATCACCATTGCATGGTTAGGAGAAGAATTAAAGTAAATACATGCATCAGCCTACGCACTCACCAGACAATAAACTTGTCATCGCGATAAAAAAGAGGATGTTTAATAAGATCAATTATTTAATTTAAGCATTTACCAACCAAGGCATACTTCGCGAGCATCGAGCATTGTATGCTATGTTAGGCGAAGACATTACCATTCTGAAGTGCAGGAGCGATAAGAGGAAAACACTGATACACACTGATGCAACATATATAAAAATAACATTTATAGGAAAATAGTCGTAAGCACTTACCAACCAGCGCAATCACACATTACACAAGCGTCGTTTGCTGCATGCTGTGTTATACGATGCTAGACAAGACCAGGATGTCTTGGTTAGTACAACAGAATAGCAAACGACTTCCTTACGAACCGATTGAAACGAAACCGTAAAAATTCAGAATACAGCCAACACTCACGACAATATCAGCAGAATGCGTCCGACCCGACCGATGCTAACGCCTTGGGAATCTGTGAGGCTGCCCCAGGTGGTCGGCCGGCGGCGCGAGCACCGTGCAGGTCCCGGCAAGTCGAAGGGACGGCACGTAACAATAGCCGAGAGAGACGCATCAGGATTCAGGGTGGCAGACCAGCCGAGTCACATATGCACGTCCCTTTACGAGAGGAATTCAGTTATACAGTACAAGATAACAATTTATTGCGGTTTTATATTACTATACCTACATGAACTTATTTTAATACATACCAATTATAGTGCTGGAACTGTACGCACATCATGAAACGAGTTAGCCGTGAATCGCTGGCCACGAATTTTTATTAATATAGAAATATCATTAAATGCACGAACTTTGTAATGACGAGTAAGGAGACAGCGCAACACACATACATTTCAACTGTGTTTGTACTCTGCTTTTAGAAGACCCAAAACATAAAGAGAAGAAGTTTACCTTAACTAAAAAAAACTGGTGTAGCTGTTTCATACAGAGAAGGCCTGGAGGCCGCGAGTGCATCTCGTAGCTATCGATGCGAACTCAATGGAATCACAGACCACAATGACTGCCCTGCCCTCATAGTATACATTACCGACCAAGAATAAAGAGTTTTCTACAAGTTAAAATGTTAAAATAGTTCGTTTTTTCCTTGCAGCATGACATCGAAGTTTTGGTCTTTATTCTGCCTAGTTTTGTGTNAAAATGTTAAAATAGTTCGTTTTTTCCTTGCAGCATGACATCGAAGTTTTGGTCTTTATTCTGCCTAGTTTTGTGTTTTCCTTTTCGAAGTGTGATTTAGTATCAGTGATCGTTACTGTAAACTGGGATTACTCTGCGCTTGTGTTTTGGTACAATTTGGCAAAGAAGCAAATTACTGTAGCTAGGTATTTTTAAATGCTAATGTTATCTACCCAGGTCATTATTGCTACCCCTTGAACAAATGACACCAAAACAAGCATTCTGAGTTGCGCAAAGTTACCTCTGCAGGTGCAAAGGAACGCAAGTTTGCGACAGCACTTCTTTTCATTCCCTGTGATCATAACTATTAAACCTTGAATGTACATATATAATCGAAGGCACTGGCGGAACTATGGACTACTTGCCACCAGTATGTATGCCTACACTGTAAAAAAAGCTCCTAAATTTCGTAAACTGTAATGGAAGTTTTTAACCTGCACAGTGTACGGAAATAATATTACATGTCGGGCTGAATATATGGGAATGTTTAACANAACTGTAATGGAAGTTTTTAACCTGCACAGTGTACGGAAATAATATTACATGTCGGGCTGAATATATGGGAATGTTTCGCGTCGCTACTATACAAAGTTGGGGACTTCCCTACGCATTAGACTTTTCCCTGAGCAACTGTAGGGTCGTTACTGTAGGTTTTATAAAGAAATACTCCGGATCACTTGAATAAACTATTTATTAGTTTTAAGAAAGAACAATATAATTTCAACAAGGCACATACCGCCATGACACAAATACGGTAGCTTGATAGCTAATAATTTGTTTACAGTATTGCCATATTAAGAATATAAAAACTTTTAATATTGCATTTTATATTATATTACAACAGTTACCATGCATGTATGGGAAAATAATTTATCATTCGCACACTGTCACTGCACGTATACACTGATGTGGTAAATTTACAAATATTTTATTAAGAGAGTGGAGAGCGGTGTGGTCTTCGTTACTCACATATTTTTAAAACTGTCGAAAAAAATATTGTTTTTAATGTTTTCGATGCATAATTGAGAACGGCAATGAAGAAGCATCTACAGTGTTAACAGTTCGCACAACTAACGACGCAGTTTAAATACGCCAGTTCGGGGCGCCGACGTCGAAGTCCATTGTCACCCCGCGTCTCACGAGGGCGATAACAGCGAAGAGTTCCGATACCCGCGGCGAACATTTATATGTGAATGTCACGAACAGCAACGGGCTATGATCTCGCATATACGAGCTGGGTTCCCTGTACACGTATGTCATCACTGTGCTACATTTCTGCTGTATAGAGTATACGCGCTCATTTTTACGCATCTGCAGAGTTTAACTTGCTGCTCACCGCATGGCTATTCGTTTATTACGTCACTTCCAATATCGATGTAGTTTAATTTTAAAAAGATATTATTAAAGAATTTTCGTAGCATTAATTTTTTTAAGTTTTTTTTTCTTTCACCTTGTCAGTTTTTTTTAGACACTCATAAACGTTATTATTAAATGATTAAACAAACAATCTTCATGCGTTCGTGTTATAAAAGTTTTACTCACGACCACCCAGCTTAGAAAAAAAAAAACCAAAATTTGAAATGGAACAAAATTTTTGTCACTCAGATGGTTGGTCCGACAATTTCCTCGACTCGTACAATTGATCTTACATTTTATTTTTCATGCTCAAAAAGCATAATAATAATAGCCTTCATATTTATTTTATTTTATACCTATAAATAAAAAGACGTACAGTTATTATAATGGAATGAAAATTGTAGTTAATTTATTTGGCCATGTGTGTCCCCGTAATTCAGCGAACCCATTAGATCGCGTTTATATTAGATGTAACGGGGTGCTAATGTTCAAATAATAATTTCATTTCATTTATTTTTTTTAGACTCTCGGTGGACTACAATTCCTATCATTTTAAAAAGTAGTATTTTTAAATAAAACAATTTAAAACATTAAAAAATATGTATATTTGCGATTTTATAAGTACATATATATATATATATATAACAGTTTAATTAAATAAATATTTTGAAACAGCTTTCTAGAGTATCCACGACATTATTTTCGAAACTGGAAAACATTTCAAGTCATTGTCATGGTTGATATCAAATATATTAAACATCTTTTTCTGAGAAAAAAGTGACGCATGCATCTAAAAAAATTTTCATAAGGCAGTCATTCAAACTCGAATACAGAATGATCACTAAACCCGACTAAACATTAGCTATCGTCCATTTACAACAATATCATCGCACGAAAGACGTCCGTTTTCAAGTAGGATAAACGTTATTGGCAAAAGAAAATGCAAGATGGCGGACACGCTCCTACCACTGAAACTTTATACCGTCCTCAAAATTGGTTTAATCTTACGTCTCATAACTGCCTGCAAATCACACTAGGTTTTACGCTTCGCAAGATGTAGAAAACTGGGGTTTCAAACTATTCAAAAACTGAGGGAATATAAGGAAAAGAATACTGAAGAGCGGCTTCGTGTACCACGCTCCATTTGTGCTTCGAAGAATAACTGCCTCTCGAATGTTCCAATTAGAGTTCGGGGAGTGGACGTAACGTCTCCGCGCGAGGAATGCTGGGTAGCTCATGTGCGTCGGTCCGATAACAAATCGCTTTCAGGCGCTGACAAGACGAATTGTTTGTGGACTTTAAAGAATGGTGGATCGTTAAGTAAATTGGGAAAGATAACCCCTCGTCAGACGGCTGAAGCTCGCAGGACTCCGACTTGGAAGTTCGCCAAGCCGTTCAAGATTCTAGTTAGACGTGTTTCCTGTGAACTATGTTCGAGTAGAGACTAAAGCGCCACTACTTGGTACAGCGCGCTTTTCGTAAGCCACGCAACTAGATCGAATAGTTTATATCACACGTGCGAAATGTCCCAGACTGCGCAAAATTTTCTTCGTATTAACTGCGTGATGGCACACGGTTTATAATGTAAAGTTGGACGGTAACACAGAAATCACGTAAAGAGAAACAAAATTCATTATTTTATACTAATACACACCAATTAGGAAGTGTTCCAACCTTTAAAGAAAGTGATTTCATTTTAAGTGTGCGCTTCCGCCTTGCAAAGTCAACAGGTCTGGCAATAACTGTTATCGCAATACGATGTTTTTCTTAAGGGCTATTCATACATGCCGATATATAACTACAAAATCTGGTAAAAAGGACTTTTTTTTTTTTAGTAATTGTTACGCAGAATTCTATTTTATGTTAAAAGTAATTTCATTTAGCAGAAACTACACAACTAAAAAGAACAACTGCTTGTCCTATGTGTAAAAAATATTTTAGAGTGCTCTTTGCTTAATTTTAAATTAGGAAACATTTAGGTAAAACTCTTTTGCGTAAGATGTTATTCTCATGTTTTATTGGAGTCCCAGCGCTCAGGCAAAAATTTCGCAAATTTCTGCGTTTATTGTTTACAGTAATTCTCTGTGGCTTCCAAATGGATATTAAAAAAAACATTTTTAGACCAAAAGTGCAGGAAAAAATTTTTCGGGAAGGGGGAACGGACATTGATATCAAAATTAGACACTTGCTATTCGCCTCCAATAAAATAGGGGCTCAAAGGTTTCTCCCTCGGGAAATTTTTTTAATTTCAAGGTTAAAATGTAGCAGTAATAAAAATTATTTCATTACAAACTTTTGGAAAAAAAAATGTATATAAACAATGTATATATACATTCAGCAAAATGTTCCGTATATTACATATTTTAACTGGCGCAACATTTTACTTATTTAAATCAAACTCACGTCTTTACAGGTATTCTTCATACAAGGCCAGAAAGGCGTGGAAGTTACATTTCAATCAGACAATATAATACTATGATAACCCTTTCAGAAATGTGTGTTCCCGGAGGAGGCAGTCAGTCACCCCGATCTCTCCACTCTGCCTACCCCCTTTCGTACGCCACTGCTGAGTGGCGAGGGTTCGCCATCTTCGTTCTTATAGCTAACACTTGCACAGCAGGCAACAAAACTTGATTTACTTGATGATGATTTTTGTCATGCTCTAAACTCTTTAATATACTACCGCAGTTTAATGTCAGTGCTGCATTTTTCTGGACAATTCCAGCGAATGATTTGTGGCCACCAAGATCGCCCGACATGAATCCCATCGAACATTTATGGGACATAATCGAGAAGTCAGTTCGTGCACAAACTCCTGCACCGGCAACATTTTCGCAATTATGGACGTATATAGAGGCAGCATGGCTCGATGTTTCTGCCGGGGACTTCCAACGACTTTTTGAGTCCATGCCACGTCGAGTTGCTGCACTTCGCCGGGCAAAAGGAGGTCCGACACGATAACAGGAGGTATCCCATGACTTTTGTCGCCTCAGTGTATTTCGCGGGCAGTTTTTTTTATTGTTAACGTCACTCTAAAACTGGCGTTATTAACAGGAAATGAGCAATTAAATCACGAGCTCGTTCGTTTAAAGTTAATAGAGAGAAATATTGCTTTATACCAGTTACTTCAACGGCATGACTTTCAAACGAGAAATGTTAACCTGGTTCACTTATGCTTCGATCCATCGCGAATGGCGTCTGGTGGCGAGCGTGTAAGCTTCCAAGGCGCTTGTCCTCCCGGAGTTATCCTGTGCTTCTGAAGCGAGGAAGCGAGGCTCCACCCGCCCGCAGTTGTTTTCCGCATCCGAGGCCGAGAAGCGTGGGTGCGATAAGGGCTACACTGCCACGCGCTACAAGTACGCTATGGCCACTACGTGCAAGGCTCTCAACTGACGTGCAGTGTTCTCGTAGTGCTGCGTGCACCTATGAGACTTTCAGCGGTGACACTAACATTTTATTGGTGGAAGGTCTGTGACAATTATCAGTGCAGCACCCTTGAGTATTTTTGTATGTATCTTGTGTTTATATTCTGAGATGCAGCACTTCAAAATAGCTAAAAGAAAAAAAAAGTTTTTCGGAGTGCTCTGAAATAGCGTTTGTAATGTGTGTGACCTTTTTTTAAGGCCCTCTAAAGACTTGTCTGAAGTGTGTGTTCTTTTCGTAGATCAGCACACTGGACGCCCGTTTCATAATTTCGTGGTAAAGAAGCAAAGCCTTCCTTCAGCTCAGGATGTCTCGTCGAGCGGCTTTTATATGTCAATATACGACGCATGATTTAGTTTCCCTTAAAACGCGCTCGGACTAACCAACGCCTAGAATGCCTGTGCTTATAAATTACCGGGACAAGCATTATTTAATTTTTTTTAATGTGTCCAATTTTAAAAACTATAATTGCACACATATATATTCGGATGCTGTTGCCGGTAAAATGCGTGCACAATCCACCCGAGGACAAAAAAAAAATCGAAAATAGGGCCCTTGTCTTTTTTGCTAGTGCAGAATGACGCAGAGTTTTGAGATGGAGTCGCATGTTCCATGTTCAAATAATTTTCTTAATAACAATTACTACGCCGTCAAGATATATCCTCGTTGAACGTGGTGTGGTTGAATAAACTGATATCTTAGTTACATAAATAATATATAGAACGAAAGAAAACTAACTTATGCTGTTCTGGAGACTAGAATAATTACACCAGTTTTTCATAAATCAGATTATTAGAAAGAATAATACTGAAAACATAATACCCTGCAACCTCTTTCAGTTAGATCCAATCGCAAGTTTATTTTACCTCATTAAAATTTCACTTCGCGTGACCTACATTTAAATTTACAGGTTAAAGAACGATTTCAAAATGAAAAATAAGAGGCAACAAATATTTTTAATCGGTCTAAAAATTTTTTTTCAAAAAATGGGGTAACTAATCGCAAAAGGAAATAGCTACAACAAACGTACGTATCGGTGAAAACGTCGTACTCATTGAAAAATGGACGCTCTGGCCGTCTTTACAACTTCAGGGGCAACTGGAGCTATAGCCCCAGGCGGATGTAAATTGCTCGACCTTCCTCTCAGTTTGTCGGGCAGTTTGTCTCGGCACGGGGACGGACGCTGTGCAAAGGGGACTAACTCGCCAGGCGAGTGATGCATTATTACGGAGTCTGCGAGGGCTTTCAAGACAAGTCGCCCTCCAGCGTTTCGGATGGATACTGTCCGAGAGGAAGGCAACATCTGATAAACCGTAGACAGTTTACACCAAGTTTAGGACTTCTCAGCGCAATTTAAGAGGCACTTACAAAAAAAAA
Source organism: Clitarchus hookeri (assembly GCA_002778355.1). Classification (NCBI taxonomy): domain Eukaryota; kingdom Metazoa; phylum Arthropoda; class Insecta; order Phasmatodea; family Phasmatidae; genus Clitarchus; species Clitarchus hookeri. The sequence continues at coordinate 37,089 of NQII01008633.1, read as the reverse complement.
ACTAGCTTCGAAGGTAATGAATAAAGGGGAAATTTCAAACCCACGATGGCTGACAATGAGTGTAGGTATTATTACATTAAAGAACGACAAGGTAAAAATGTTAATTTTGTGGGTTTTTTCCCCTGTAAGACGGTATATTGGTTGACTATTATATCCTGAGAAAATTGGGACATAATAATAATAATAGCTGCGTATTCAAAACACACGTGCAGTCAGATACAGTATGGATAGTTTTAGTTCGAAATAGTTGTAGCAGATGAAACATTACGTAGTATATTGTAGGTAGGCTGTGTGTAAATGTGATATTATGATTGATTTCTGAGTAACTACAAATCGAGTGGAGAGATCTAAGCGGCAACGGGGTCTTGAGAGCCGACGAAGGTGGTGCGAGGTGAGTACAGAGTGGCTCCGGAACGCTAGGGCGGGGAATAGGGAACGGGAGATCCCCGAGAAAACCCACCGGCCAGCTGCATCGTCTGGCACGATTCCCACCCGGGTGAGAGGCTGCGCTCTAGCCACTGTGCCACAGTGGCCCCGGCCACAAATCGAATTTTGACTTTTCACTTGATGGTGTGATTTGAAATGTAAAGGCGAAGTGAGTGTGAGTGAGGCAGAGATGGATGTTGGGACTCGGACCGCTAGGTTATTGGAAAGGAAGTGTTTGCGGTTGGTAATTACCGCAGTGCGCCACCAGCCACGCAGATCTCGAGTGTCGCGGACTATCGAGGCCAAGGGCGCTGGGAGCCGCTCGCCTAGGGTGGCGGTGGGTTTATGGAGGACGTGGAGGACGGCGGGGTGGGT
>NQII01008633.1:0-34431 GCA_002778355.1 Clitarchus hookeri | reverse complement strand
GGGGGGGAGGTATATCGGGACATATTCCCTCCCACGCGAAATGAAAATAACATATGCAAATTTTGTTACGAGAAGATTTAATTTTATTGGTTCCCGCCCGCAATACTCGTTGTTCTGCTTCAGTAAGCTCGTTATTAGACGAGTTAAAGGCAATGGGTGTAGATTTAAATTTCTCGAGGGTACAAGATATATTGACGACGCTGCCACGAGGAGTGAACAATTTAAATACGAAAATCTCAACCACGAGTACTCTATAGTTTATTCGCGGTTTCTACACATTTTTTTTTAATAGAACCTTTGAGAAATCATCCCACGTAAGACGAGTTTGGTTATTTCTTAAATATGCAATGCAACTCAGGCGTNTAATAGAACCTTTGAGAAATCATCCCACGTAAGACGAGTTTGGTTATTTCTTAAATATGCAATGCAACTCAGGCGTTATATATTTATGTTAACGTAAAAGTTCTATATTTTTGTTAAATTAAAAATTTTAACATATATTTTGTCTATAAATTAAAATAATTAATTTATAATAAACAGCTAGACAACAGGATGTGTTGGTAATGACTAGTAAGAAATAGTTTATATGCAAAATATTATTACACTGAGCGCGTACGAATGCGGTGCGTTGTCCCTTTCGTGTAATTTTCAATATTGGGTGAATATTTGTTTGTACGAGGTGAAGGAATATCTTAGAAGTAGAACTTTAGTAGGGTTTCAGAATAATCAGAAGTAACTCTGAATAGACTATACCTTCATTGATCCAGCCACGCCCTTAACCTTGTTATTTCACGAAATTACACTGTACCAGTTATTAGAAACACGTTGGCTACAATGAAATAAATAATAAGCTTCTTCAGGCAATCACCTAAACGAGAATTTATGAAACAGCATATTTACAAACTCTATTAAGGTGCAAAAAGAACACATCTTTAAAGGATATCTTGACACTAGGTTGGTAGAGCACTTGGATTCACTTCTTGTCTTCAAAGAACTGCTTGGGAACCATTGCCTGAAGCACAGAATGAAATACAAAGTTCTAGTGAAGGTGGTTCAGAATCTGCAAGCAAGTCATTTTTGCTGTCTTCTGCTCTTAGCAGTAGCAAATGTTCACTCGCAGTTGTGACAGTAAGTAAAATCTTTGGCTGAACCTATGGATTGTGTACATATATTCAGTCAAAGAAGTACGATCTTGAATCTTCAGTCAAGCATGCCGAATCACTTCAAAAAGAGATTCAGAAAATGCGAGATCTTGCTGCAGATATACACTGAAGAGCCAAAAAAAACTGGTACACCTGCCTAATATCGTGTAGGGCCCCCCAAGCACGCAGAAGTGCCGCAAGATGACGTGGCATGGACTCGACTAATGCCTGAAGGTATGCAGGAGGTAATTCACACCATGAATCCTGCAGGGCAGTCCACAAATCCAATCTGCGCCAATTTGAGAAAGGGTTGCACGTCTGTCACGTTTAATGATTCTCGTCAGTCGTCGTTTGTCCCGTTCTTTCACGATCTTTTTCCGGCCGCAGCGATGTCGAAGATGTGATGTTTTACCGGATTCCCGATATTCACGGTACACTCGTGAAATGGTCGTACGCGAACATCCAAATGTTATCGCTACCTCGGAGATGCTATGTCCCATCTCTCGTGCGCCGACTATAACTCCACGTTCAAACTCACTTAAATCTTGATAACCTGCCGTTGTAGCAGCAGTAACCGATCTAGCTGCCGACCGCACCGCGTTACTCTAATTGCACCACGTTAATCTGATTGGTTCCACACCTCTGTTATTTGCATACGCACGCCTATACCAGTTTTTTTTTTTTTTTTGGCTTTTCAGTGTACTTTCAGAACCCTTTGCTCGGAAGCCCAATTTATAGCGGAGGCAGTAGGAACGACAATTGAGATGCCTTGTGTAGTAGTCAGGCAAACAAAACGACCTGATTACGACACAAATGGTCCTGGAGAGTATTACAGACTCAGTATATTCGTGCCATTCTTAGACTTCTTTATTCAAGAAATAACGGCCAAATTCCTGACTCACAAAAATACACTGGAGAAGCTAAGTTTTTCACTTCCGGATCAATGTATAAAACTTGCAGATACAAAAAGAGAATCATGCTGTGAAAATCTGTCAAAACAATGGCCTGATGATATTCCTGTCTCTGCAAAGTTCGCTGGTGAACAAATTTCTGGTGAAGAACATGGCTTAACAACACAGGCTGCCCACGCCCACGTGACTTGATTACTGCATTCAATGACTGTGAAGACGTTATTTCCCCCCACTATTCATTACTTTCTGAAAATAGCTGCAACTTTAACTGTAACTGCTGCTACTCCTGAAAGGCCATTATCAACTATTCGTCGACTGTAAAGCTATCTCAGGAACTCAACTTCCCAAAAAAAAAGCTTAACGGCTTGACTCTCGTCTATTCATAAAGAAGTGAATGAAGATCCTGAGTATGTCATCAATGTTATGGCGGAAAAACCACGCAGATTGGACTTCCTCCTGTAATAAGTAGTTCACAAAAACTTCATACCTAAAGCCTAGAAATTTATTATTTTTAATTTAAATATGTTGAAATTGTAAATAAGTGTATCCAATTTATTTTCAACTTCTAGCTTCTCGCATTCAGTTGGTTTTTTCTCTGTTCATTTATATAAAGTATACAAGTATGCGATTTTTTGAGATGTTTCTCACTGCACTGCTGGATAAAGAGGATATTTTTGGCAGTTTCGTAGTTCCGTCTCTGTATATTAGCCCATTGGTTGTACATAATTTTTTGAACTAACATTGTTTAATTTTATAGCTTTCACATATTTACAAAAAAAATAGTAATTTTTAATCATCCCCCCATTCCCATAAAACATTCCTGTCTACGCCACTGCCTTCGTGTGCAATATGTCCACGAGTGTGAACCAGGTGACTGAACAGGTTAACTTGTAATATACTATTAACTTCTATAGCGTTAATATTATATGCCCCACGAGTTCTTAAAGAAAGAACTAATTACGAAGTTTATGTTATAAATATAATCAATTCATGGTAACTTCAAACTTTTCTGAAACCTTGCTGCAGTTCTACTTTCAAGTTATTCCTCCGCCTCAAACAAATAAAGCTTAACCAAGTCTAGAAAGATACACCAGAGGGATAAAGCACTGCATTCGTGCGCACTCAGTTAAATATTATTTTGCACGAGAACAATTTCTTTCTAGGCATTAACACCACATATTTTTTCTTCCCGTTGTGATTCATATCATTATAAAAGAAATATTATAATTTATAGACAAAATACAGGCGAAAGTTCTATTCAACTAAAAATAAGATGCTTTTATGGTAACAAACTATACAAGGTTTGATTTGCAAGACGTTTAGGAAAAAAAACCTAACATGTCAAACATGGGGTGATATTTTAAAGACTCTGCACAAAAAGTGTAAATATACTACAGATAAACTAAATCTTCAATGTTGTGGTTTGTTTAGGGAGCGAGAAAATTTTCCGCGCAGAAGTGGCGGCTGGGGGAAATGCAGTGGCGTCTGATGTCAACCGGAGGCGGCTCATCCACCGCGCCAAGATGAAGTCCATGCGGATTTCCGTGGTCATAGTCGCCACATTCATAATCTGGTGGACTCCCTACTACACCATGATGATATACCTTATATTCTTCAGCCCGAACCAGCAGGTGAGTGATGTCCATGTGGATCTCAGCAGTCATAGTCACCACCATCATCTGGTGGACGCCCTACTACACCATGATGATATACCTTATATTCTTCAGCCCGAGCCAGCAGGTGAGTGATGTCCATGTGGATCTCGGCAGTCATAGTCACCACCATCATCTGGTAGATGCCCTACTACACCATGATGATATACCTTATATTCTTCAGTCCAAACCAGCAGGTGAGTGATGTCCATGTGGATCTCGGCAGTCATAGTCACCACCATCATCTGGTAGATGCCCTACTACACCATGATGATATACCTTATATTCTTCAGTCCAAACCAGCAGGTGAGTGATGTCCATGTGGATCTCGGCAGTCATAGTCACCACCATCATCTGGTAGATGCCCTACTACACCATGATGATATACCTTATATTCTTCAGTCCAAACCAGCAGGTGAGTGATGTCCATGTGGATCTCGGCAGTCATAGTCACCACCATCATCTGGTAGATGCCCTACTACACCATGATGATATACCTTATATTCTTCAGTCCAAACCAGCAGGTGAGTGATGTCCATGTGGATCTCGGCAGTCATAGTCACCACCATCATCTGGTAGATGCCCTACTACACCATGATGATATACCTTATATTCTTCAGCCCGAACCAGCAGGTGAGTGATGTCCATGCAGATCTCGGCAGTCATAGTCACCACCATCATCTGGTATATGCCCTACTACACCATGAGGATCTTCCTTTTATTCTTCAGTCCGAACCAGCAGGTGAGATGTCCATGCAGATTTCGACAGTCATAATCACCACCTTCATCATCTGGTAGACGCCCTACTACATCATGATGATATACCTTATATTGTTCAGCAATTTGATCATAACCCTTTCATGCCCATTGTATACAATCGTCAACAAGTTGCACAGGAAAATTGTATTTGACCAGTACTATACTCTGCGAGGCTCAGTGGTCAATGATCTTCCCTATGGGTAACTGGTTCGTCAACCACTGCTCAACGTTATGACTGGTCATGTCACAGGTCACAGAACACATAACATACAAATTATTGGATGTGATAACGAAACTAGTTATTTGCCACTAAAAAGAAGAATTTAATTTATAACACTACACATGATAAATGTATGTGGGAATGAAAGGGTTAAAAGGAAGCCTTCACACTGATCCATCGCTGTTGGCATTAAGAATGCTGGTCACCGAAAAATTAATTAGTTTATGTTTGTACGAAATACTGTTCAACCTGCAGCCATTACTTCTAGTACTATTTCCTCCCATAAAAATATAAACGTCATGTTTTTTATACAATATTTTGTCAAAATTACAATTTTTGTGCGTTTGGAACGTGAAATTTCACTTACCTAAATAAGATAATTCACACTGAAATAAGATACTATAATTTACTTCAAAAAATCTTTAAAATAAAATCTTATTTAAAAACGTTTTCAAAATTAAAAAAAAAATGCTTAAAATAAGGAAATTATGGAATAATTTTCATTTGTAGCAGTGTGTGATTTTTCTTGAAATAAGATTTACTAAGCGTGACTTAAAATGGATCAGTACATGACGTTTCAGTCACCCTTGGTAAATTTTCTGTTAATGATTTCTTTCATTTTATTTATACGTTCCAAAACCTCTAAAATTGGAATTTTGATATTCCATAACGCAACAACCGTGTGACTTAAAAATTATTATGCTGTTAAAAAGTATCCATACCTATGTGATGTCTAGAAAAATAAAGGTCTTTCGTACAATAATAATGAATTGTTTGGTGACCACCACCAAAAAGTCTGTTTGGCCAGAAGATCAAGAATAATTAATGTCGTTGTGGAGAATAGAATAACAATGGTATGTTTGTAGAATTCTACATGCCTTTTTTGCTTGCGGCAAACCAAACAAAAATGTTTTGCACGTCTTAAACGTATATTATTGACAATACCTCTTGAAGAACGTCGTTCATTTAAAGATTTTCACGATTACTTCGAAAATATAATTTGTTGACATTCTGTGAGAAGGGTGCCAAATAACAAATTCTTACTGGCAACCTTTGATGACAGATTGCCAGCTTTGTGGTTGGGAATTCAATTCCCTACTTAGAAACAACTGTTTTTTGACATGTTAGTTACACATTCATTACAGGCACAGGGTATAAGAGTAGGTGATGTCGATCCTTACTAGGGCCATTCATATTCCCTCGTAAGCATAACTTTAACTTTACGAGAATGCAAAAATAAATTTTTCATTTTTTAAATACTAAGAGTGTGTATAAGTTTTTTTTTTTCCTTCTCCAATGCAATTATGAAGCTGTTATGTTGTAAATATGCTGAAAAAACTTAACCATGCAAAATAATATAAACAAATTTTGAAGCTGTCTTTGTGCTCTTTGTATTTGTGGAGTCCTTAAACTATACATATATAACTTTAATGGAAACTGTTCACATAGAGTGAGTAAAATAGTAATTTATATAAACTTCTTATTCCATATATTACATACGGCCTAAAATTTATTTTAGTACATGTATATTAGCAGAATTCATCGCAGTTGTAGAAATCTGATGTTCGTAACAAATTACACAAAATAATACTTTTCTTCCTTTTAAATTTAGTGCAAGATAAATTGAGGAGGAGACTATCGAGATCATAATATTCAATAAAGATACTTTATTTGTAAAAAATATTTTTAAAAAGCTATTTAAATGGCTAAAAATATTATTAGTCAAAGGTGGAGACAAAAAATTTAATAGCATAAAATTAGAATTTTTCCGAACAGTAAAAGATAATTTGTTTAGCTCAGAAGTAAATACGAAAATTTTTTATTGCTACCAAAAGCCAAAAAGTCGAAAATTTTCAAATTCCCTAAAACCAGAATTATGTAGAACCATTTCTGTGCATTAAACAATTTATATTTACCTTATTTTTATTGCTTTAGATTATTATTGTATACCATTCACACAATTAAATTAATTAATTAATAAGTGTTCAAGGAATTAGTATAGATAAAGCTTGCAAAAATGACTAAATATAAGCAACCATGAAGGTGGAGAGTGAAGACATCAAGCTGATAATATTTTGCGTAAAATACAAAGGAAATATTTTTTATAAAATCCACCAATTTGTTAACATGCTCCTGTTGCTGTCCCTAAAACTTCATAAAAATGTTTAGTTGGTAATATTCATTATTTTTTCATCAGTGACAAAATGTCTACGCTATTATTTCTCACCAATGTAAAAATATAAATAGCAATAAACATTATTTTTATTTCCAGTAATTAACAGATATATAGATACCAATATAGAAGTATCAAAATACCAAATTGAAGAAAGAAATTAAAGGGTAAATAAATGAAAATACTTTTATTATTGTCTTTAGTAATAAAATTTAAAAATCTAACAGTATAATAACAAACAAATTTGAATTCTTGCGAATTTGATTTACTATATTAGGAATTTTAGGTCGATTAACAGGATGTGAAATTGCTTTATACAATTCTAGCTAAGAAATAAGAACGTAGAGAATCTAAATAACAATATCATAATTAAATAAGAGAACTAAAGCTGACTAAGCATTAATTACTAAACAATTGTGAAGACAAAAACATTGAAAATAATTGTATAATCTAATATAGAATTAAATAATTATATTGAAGATAAATATTTTTTTAACCTATGTAATAGGTTATTTACATTTCAAAAACCTTATTAAAAATTGTGTGCTCTCAGTTATTTTCGATATCCTTAGATTTATATTCAAAAGGTTTTAATTTATTTATTTAAATTATTTACTATGAAGTGTAAAATAAATTAAATTAAATTAATTGTTATATATAATATGTATAATATAAAAATTAACGAAATCAATTTTTTTAAATAAGATTTTTAATCATTTCGAAACTAACTTCGCTTTAAAATCAGAATCCAGTGACTATGTACAGAATGTAATTTTGGTAAGTTTGAAACAAGATTCCTTTAAACTCCTAATAATTTAATTAGACAACATGGCAAAAAATTTTAATAATTATGATACTAATCTAGGGAAAATACGAGGCGTCATTTGCTCACATTTTTGTATCCAAGAACAATTCGTCGCGGAGTTAATTATTAACGGGAGTAGATATATCCTGTTCGTTTGCTTCTGGGGTGATTTCAATACAGTTTTCAAAACTCTCGATATTAAGCACCTTAAGCCGAGTCTGTTTGCAAGGAAGCTCTTGTTGTATAGTCGCGTGGTCAGACTGTGTGGTTCGCGGGAGCTGCGTACCTCGTTAAGGCACCCGTCTACCTGGCGCTTGAACTGCGTTGCAGTGTGTTCGAAATACACGTTTTTCAACGAAACTGTAAGCGTGCGTCCAACGTGCTGATCTACGAAAAGAACACACACTTCAGACGAGAGCTGTTAAGTACTTTCAAAATATCACGTACGTTAGAAACATCAATTCAGAGTACTCCAAAACCGCTAAAAACGGCCTTTCCAAGGCGCTGTAGCTCAAAATGCACGCATCAGATACATACAAAACTACTATAGGGGCCTGCACTGAACCTTCCTAAAGACTTCCCACTAATAAAATAATATGGTCACCGCTGAAAGTCCCATAGGTACACGCAGCACGACGAGAACACTGCACGCCAGTTTAGAGCCTTGCGTTTAGCGGCGATGGCGTACTTGGTGCGCGTGGCAGTGTCGCCCTTATCGCTCCCGCGCTTCTCGGCCTAAACGTGGGAAAAAGTTCCAGGTAGACGGGCGCCTTAAAGCCGTCGTCACTGCGACAAGCCGTGCGGCATCGTCAGCTGCTCTGCCTGGCCTGCTGCGAGACCCGGGCTGTTGACCTCTGTCGCGGCAGGTCGCCCTCGTGCCTGCTTCGCTATCTGCCGACCGAACGTAATCGTCGTTTCATGTCGCGACTGTTGCAACTTTCCCGTGTTCGCGTGTTTACTTCCAGCCCGCCCGGTTGAAAGTCACTTCCTGAACAGGGTCTCCTGCGATCGATCCGATGCTATCGCAATAATCACGGCAAGTCGAGGTAACTACAACTATTATGCTCTCGACCACGACACAAAATGAAAAATAGTGTTCCGTTGCTTGCTCCGCTATGCGATTTACTGGAAAAATTTATTTCTCGTCTCTGGTTCTGAGGTTCGTGATCATGAACTTTGTCCATCCCTGAACGAAATTCTCCCCTGAGAAACACATGTTGGTGCGTTATGAAACAGTGGCTCGTCTTGAACGTCCATCGTGAATAATGCATTGCATCGCACCGATCTCGAACCTTGCCATTTCCAAAACAAAAGCTTTCTTTCTGCCGTTAGCTGTATATTGATCGAGAATCCAGGTATCTCAACTAACTGTCGACACTTCCGATAAATTCCTGGTGATCGCAAAACGCTCCACCACAAAAACACCATAAACACTAGGATTTGTGAATAAGCTTCCCTGACATAAAAAAATACCATTAGCAAAAAAAGTGACATGGAAACGCTTCTTGAGCCGGAAACTCAAAGGTCGAGTGACGATAAGTGCCAGCTCTTACCTCCTAACTTAAGTACCATAAAGTGTTACGCCTTAGATGTGTACCGACTTTAAATAGAAAATATTGTTTTATTACGCGAAAAGATTTCTAGACAAGATACAGTCCAAAACACTGTAGGGTCGTCCAGCTTCATTGAATGGCTAAAAAAATGTTCTGGCCCGTGTTAACCGTTTGAGCACGAATCACGAAGGTTCAGTGTCGGAGTTACTTAGTCCTGAGTGGCTTGGTCGAAGACGGACACGGCACCAGCAGCCAATGGAGGTACAACAACAGCTGTGGTGTGTATATAGTATTGAAGTCTGTTGTGTGCTCCGATTTTTTACGCGAAAAGTCACTGGCCCTACTAATAAGCTTCACAATCTCTTATATCGGCAAGGGGGTACGTGTAGACAATCACTAATGCATGTCGGCGGGCAAAGACCCAAAGATAAGCAGAAGCAGACTGTGCGTAGGTAATGATTGCGAATCCAGTATCACGGAGTATGGGGAAGCTTCCGCTTTCTGGAAGTAATGCCGGTCTAGTTTTAAATACCACATAACATATGATGAAATGCCGTTAAGTGTTCAGATTCGTCAAATTTGTCGAAAGGTTTACAGAGAAAAAAATATTTAGAATATTTCGTCGACGTAATACAAAATCACGGCGTGATCTGCTTGTTGCGTGCGATGTTTGATATCAAGTAAGTTTTGCAAGTAATTGCAAATTATGTAACCGAATGTTAAAAAAGTTTAAAAGCTAATAAAACTACAATTAATATTATTTCTTACTTCAATAAAATATTTTACAAATGTTTAAACTAGCAGTAAGATTTTTTATGTACTGTATGAGAAATTATGTAACAAAAATTTAAGTACATGTTTTAGACAAGCAAGACAAACTTTTAAAGTAGAATTGTGTTTTGGGGTCCTACGCACGTTTCTCAAATCAGTTAGTGTGATGTAATGCATTTTCTCGAGAATAAACAAAATTTAAAAAAAACTAAAGCACTGTTTGAGAACTTTTGGAATGTCAGCTCCAAAACCGTTGTAAGTGAAAATATTTGGAAACAGCTCGGAGGTAAATTTGAGAAACACAAAAACGTATCGTTCCCCCTCCCCCTCCCCTCTTCCACCCCTTATCAGCCCTTTCATCTTCTTACTAGGTTTTGCAAGAGGATCGTTCTAAATGGCAAACGGACAAAAGGAAAGATGGAAGTAGTAATTTTCGTCAGTGGTCATCGACACATTTTTACATCATTTTGTAAACTACAATTTTTTTAAAAATACTTGTATGTTTAATACTTTATACTAATTATAGAGACATATCAGAAAACACACGTTTAGTAATCTGGCGGGGGAAAAAAAATGGTCAAAGCCACAAATTCAAAAAGGGTTTACGTAACTGTAATAACTGTATTTCATTTATTTTTTTTGCATTCTCTTTGTTTTCACAAATTGTTTTGCTTGCGTGGTAATTTTGTTGGACCATGCTGCATAGTTTCTCTCTGTCTCTCTCTTTTATTTTCTCTCTCTATCTCTATCTCTCTCTCCCACACAAATGCGCACTCCTAAATATTTGTGTGTATAACAGTTAACGTGGATCTAATACCTGTAGGAGTAAAATGTATTGTCATCCGCGGTAACTTGTACCAATTAACGCTTACATTACGCGACACATTTTCATTAAAAACAAAAGCTTTACAGCCCCCCTCCCCCTCCCACCCAGTATGCACTTAATGGTTAATAGTGTTATTTTATAAGAAAATGGTACTGCAATCACTTGAAATGAAATTAGACGCGTGTTACAATGACGCCCTGGCTTGTGCAAATGGCTACTTACGAGTGCATATACGTTGTCATGAAGAGATGGCAACATAAGTATAGCCTGTGCACGGTTAATAGAGCACTTTTGAAATCAACCTTTGAAAAACATCACTGCCGCTACTTGCAAGAACTTAAACTCTGTCACACTGGCAGGCATGCGCCCAGCAAAGTTGGTATCGGTGGAAGGAAAAGTAATCACACGTCTTTAATTTGATTAATAAGTACTGCATTAACATTAGTGAATACTGGGATGATTTATTTAGCTTTCTGGTTTTTTTTTTATTTCTGTAAGTGTAAGGATCAGAAAATTTACTTTTCTAAAAATTGCACAGTTTCGCTTGACCGATGCATGAATAAAGTGATCAGGTCCGCGGCAATGTGGAGGATGAATACACGAAGTGCATACAAGGAGATGTTAAGCAAGGGTTTCAAAAGTGCTCGTTTTTTTACGGGAAGGTTGTGTAAAAGGATGTGGTGTTTTTTTTTTCAGCTGAGCGAGGAACTGAAGTCGGGCATCTTCTTCTTCGGCATGTCGAACAGCCTGGTGAACCCGCTGATATACGGCGCCTTCCACTTATGGCGGCCCCGGAGAGAGAAGCGAGGCAGCAGCAGTATGTACTACTACAGGTGAGCAGGTGGCCGCGGGGGTGCAGTGGTCAGACCACTCGCCTCCCATCACGGTGGCGAACCGGGTGCGATCCCCGGCTGGGTCGCTCCCGGATTTCCGCACGTCGGAATCTTACTGGACAACGCCGCTCGTCCGCTGGTCGGCGGATTTTCTCGGGGGTTTCCCCGTTTCACCCGCTCTTGCATTCTGGCGCTGCTCCATACTCGCTTCACTTCACCCTTATCGGCCCTCGACCACTCCACTCCACTCCACTACAGGTGAGCACAAGCGCGCACACACGCGCGTGCACACACATACACATACATACACACACANAAACTAGTGCGTTAAGGACAAGAGAGCCCCGCCATTTTGGTTTTACGTTTATTCCTCCATAAATTATTTCCGTGTCAACGCATGTATTTATGTAACTATATTTGTTCTCTATGCAGTCCTACGCCGTTCGACGGATGCGGACCAAATTTCGCAGGGAAGACCTTTCGTACCCAACTAAAATTCCTATTTGGGCCAAAATTGACTCCGGCCTTCAATTAGGCCGGAAGAAGCAAAAACAAGTTCCTGTGCCTCTCATTGCCGTTTTAAACCCGGGCAACGCTGGGTAGTTCTGCTGGTGTTCAGTATTAAAAAAACTATATTTTTTGAATGTACAGGGAACTTCTTAACAGTTAAATTAATAAATCGTAAGTTAATTAATCTAGGTTTGAAATTTGAAACGCCAAAGGACTGGTAAACATTTGTGAATACTGAAAAGACTTATTTTGCTCTGTGTTTCGTTAATGGTACGTGCAATGGGGGTAAGTGATTAAGGTGGCCGCCTGAGTAGGCCGCCGAACGGTGTGCAAAGCTCCAGCAGAAAAAGGTTTTATTAAAATTCTGTCAAACGTGTCTGAGTAAGATCTGCTTACGAATAACATTTAAGAAATGCTGTGGGTCTGTATAGGTTTTTCAGTGCCCCCCATCTCTCACTAAAGCATGTTTCTGTGATGTGAAAATGAATCAAACGGTTGTTTTCACAGTCAAGTTTAGATGTAAACATTCAGGTACAAAACATTAAATAATGATTAGGGACGTGCATCAAACCTTTATTTGTATTATTAAATCATAAAATTGTAGGGTTTCTGCTGAAAGTCTCACAGAGGCACGTTATCAGCGGCAAGACTGCACGCCCAGTAAAGTGCTTTGCGCGTAGAGGCGACGAGAGAGTTAATGCGCATGTCTCGGTCGCCCTTAGCACTCCCACACTTTTAGACCGCAGACGTGCAAAATTCCTTCGACCAGACGGCCCACCTCAAATGAACAATTAATTTCTGACGTAAGCCATTGCAAAGCTAAGTCACCAATGAAAACAAGAGGATGACGTTAAAAACAAATTCTAGAACATGTCAGGACTAGCTGTTGTAAACAGAGGTTTAAAACATAGACTCTAATGTTTATCATTAGAACTAATAGCTGCTCCTCAACCCTAAAGAATGCTTGAGACAAACCTTACGTGTCTACTCCGCATTTTGTGCGAGCGGGTCAAAACCACTATTTTATCTTCGTGTGTGGCCGTTACAATAATACAATACATTAAATGAAAAGCGAACGAAAAAATATAAGCTTATCATTTATCATTACGGCTGCTGATGAAAATCAAACTTATCTGATGATAGGAGAGGATAAAATATCACTTATATAACACGAAATGTTACTTACATTTTTATTATAAACTCTATGCCAACCAATAATATATAAACAGATCGTTTGTTTAACTTTTCGAGAACAATACCGAGTTAAGGTTAATTCTAATTAGGTAAGAAGCTAAACGATATTTCTTATAAGAGAGTTTGGCACAGGGAAAATTTCTGCTGCTATATGCGCAGTGTTCCAAAGGGTAACATTTAATTAAAATTCTAAGCCAGGTGGATTATATAAGGCACGCATTTTAATTAGTTACGAAGGCGTTTTTAAACGATTTATGATTATTGCAATTACCCTGTTTTATAACGTAGAAAATAGAGGAAAATCTGGTTCCTTGCCGACACTAGCGCTTACTTAGTGGCGAAAATTTTCCCTTTGCCAAGCTTTAAAAATGATCTTCCCGGCGACAACAAAAACAATNAAAAATGATCTTCCCGGCGACAACAAAAACAATGCGTATAACAAGTCGCCTACAAAGTAGATGCGTGAAGAATAGTGCCGCGCGCCTACAACCTATGCAACTTGCACTGCACGCCTGCTCGCATCGCCTTGCTCTGCAGGCGTCGTGCGCCGCAACGCCGAACACAATTATTTGATATAGGAATACGTTTCCGGATTTATAGAGCCTGTGTGTTATTTACTGGCCCAAATAAACTACGTCTGGAGTACGGGCCTTGAGTTTCCGAACATTCTGTATAGGCGACTCGCTTGTACGTTGTCTTGAATACTAATAAATGTGTGCCGTCCTCTAAGTGTTAAACTACCATTATTTGTGAAGGAACTACGATGGTTACTTCCAACTTTCCTGAAGCGCTGCTAAAGTTCAACTTCCAGGATGTTCCTCCACTTCATGCAANACTACGATGGTTACTTCCAACTTTCCTGAAGCGCTGCTAAAGTTCAACTTCCAGGATGTTCCTCCACTTCATGCAAATAAAAAAATTGTATCCAGAAAATTAAATAAAAGGGACATCGCACCGGATTCGTGAGCACTTACCTTAATAATATTTTGCATTAGAACTATTTCTTACTAAGCATTGCCAACACACCTATTTTCTCTTTGTTTTTACTCTCATAATTATAAATTAAAATTTATAATTTATAAATAAAATATGTATAAAAGTTCAATTTACCTATAAATCAACTACTTTTATGCTGAGAAAAGTATAAAACACTTGTAATACATCACATATTTAGGAAACAAACAAATACGTCATATATGAGGAGATTTTTCAAAGGTTTAAATTCAAAAAGTGTGAAGAAAACGCGGATGGACACTACTGTGTTACATTCACGAATAGCAAGTCGAGATTNGGTTTAAATTCAAAAAGTGTGAAGAAAACGCGGATGGACACTACTGTGTTACATTCACGAATAGCAAGTCGAGATTTGTTGGTCGGCGATTAACAGCAAATCCTGAGAACCGGACGAGGGTGGAATGAGGTAAGGATGTAGTAGCGGCGGAACGCAAAGGAGGGGAATGGCGGGATTGCCCCGAGAAAACCCTCACAGGCCTACGGCAACGTGCGCCACGTTAAGGCTTAAGAAACGAACCCGGATTGCTGACATGTTGTAGCTGTTTCAATCCTCTCGTCCTCGCAACCCGGCCTCAAAAAGAATACACCTCTTAATATTTAAACCCTAGCCTACTTCGCCATACGGGGAAAATGATTTTATGATAAGGCTACAAGGTTTGGTAATAAGACAAAATAATAACATTAATCCAAAGGTAAAATGTAAACTATAAATTTATTGACAATTTTTTTAGTATCCTACAAGTTTAATAAAAATGTATTAACTAGTTTAAATTTTCGAGGTTATTATGTAGTGAATAACAAATTCGTACTCAGGAAATTATAATTTGAACGTCCTAAATGTTAAACAGCTCATCAAAATAAATGCGGGATTGTAGTCGTGGTTATCTGCAGTGATATTTACCGTATTCCTTGCAAAGAATTTTATCCTGTTGCATCCATCCACGCGAGTGGTCTAAAACGAC
Source organism: Clitarchus hookeri (assembly GCA_002778355.1). Lineage (NCBI taxonomy): Eukaryota > Metazoa > Arthropoda > Insecta > Phasmatodea > Phasmatidae > Clitarchus > Clitarchus hookeri. Next base: position 19,106 of record NQII01008633.1, on the reverse strand, counting down.
TATAAAGAGACAGCCTCAACTCTTAACACCCCGATGTTAACAGAATTTTAATGAGGTGAAAAAAAGATNAGAGACAGCCTCAACTCTTAACACCCCGATGTTAACAGAATTTTAATGAGGTGAAAAAAAGATGGAAATTATGTAAATTAAGGCAGAAATGTCACGGTGATTTTATTCCTTTTTTCTCGCTATAACGCACTGTGATAATTTACATGTTAGGTACGGGCCAAAAGGACGGGGAGGGGGGTGAAGGGAGATTGAAAAGCACGACGCCCGTGACCAAAGTGTCTTTGTTGTTTTTTCACGGACTGAACATAAAGACCTGCTGAATAAAGATGACGAAAGGCAGGCAGTATTTTACGGAGGTGATGATTGTAAAACTCCGTACATTCGCATACGTATGTGTCGCACCGATAGTACAGGTGAATGATGATTCATCGTAAATGCTAAAATTATATACTGCAGACTCTTGTAACTTTTGCAGAGTTTTGCATATAATACCTAATGCAGGGAAATTTTCAAGTGACCATTCAATACAGGCTTATCCTGAACTTCAAGATCAAACTTGGTGATATGGTACGATATGAAAAATTAAGTAGAAAGCATAATATGATCTATGACGTGATTTTTAAGGGGACGGCACACCATTAAAAAACCGACATTTAAAATTGGCTATTTGTAAAAAAAAATATCAGAAACTACGTGCTACGAAACAACAAATTTGATTGATATCTGCCATCTGTGAACATTTGGCNGTAAAAAAAAATATCAGAAACTACGTGCTACGAAACAACAAATTTGATTGATATCTGCCATCTGTGAACATTTGGCGGGTAATAACTTTGGCAGTCAGGTGTGCCGCGTGACAAAGGACGACGTCCTGTGCTTCCCTAGACAGTTTGCCACGCCGTGCACACCACTCCCTCCACAACTACAACGCACCACCGCAGTGCTCATTCTACTTTGCAACCCCCCTACTGGCGATTTGGACTCGCCCGGTGAGGCGTCGAACATAATCCTGGAGAATGTTCCAGTGACATTTTATAATAATCGCTAACAGGGCAACATTTCATTTAATCAACTAATAAATTAAAACAAACTCATGGACGTGAAAATATCACGAAAAAGCAGCCATTTTAATAGTTTTATTATAATTTTTCTTTAAATCCATTCCCAGTGTAGTTTCCAGAAATGCTTGTATTAATTTTACAATTTTTTTTATATTGCGTGTATTGGTGTGTTAGAGTGTTTTCTGTTTGTTTTCCTANATGCTTGTATTAATTTTATAATTTTTTTTATATTGCGTGTATTGGTGTGTTAGAGTGTTTTCTGTTTGTTTTCCTAGTTTGTATAAGCATTGTTTTATTGTTTTGATTCATAATCTCATAACAGCAAGGTACATTGTATTGTAGAACAATCTAGAATGTTAGGGGCGAGCGGCGGCCTTCTTTATAGGCGGCCGCGTGTGCTGCAGTGAGTCAGTCATCATCCGAGAGTCGGAGGAGTCGGCACGCACCGCGTCGCGATCCGGTTGCATCCGCGTCTTTTGTACTAATCATTAAATTCTCCAAAGCCATTTCTTAATTCAACCGGAACCTTAGTTTTCATCGCACCCGGAGACGCCCCCCTCCTTCCCCGGGAATAGCATCGCCCGGGGTAGCATAACATTCCCACCTCAATATTTCCATGTCGCGGTAACGCGTTTTAGAGCAGCGGGCGCGAGTGGCGAGAGGCCCGCTTACGTTTTCACTTTGATGCGAAAGTAGTGTTTTTGTGTATGCAAACCGCGTCGTATTATTTCTACGCGCCGCCTTATTGGCATTTCGGAGCATGGATCCCCTACGACCCGCTTCCAGATGTTTCTTCATCAGCCTAAATTAGCACGGTCTCTGTAAAATTGCATTTAACAGAAGTTTAAGGCGTGTGGGTCAGCCTGAATAGGCCCGTTACACTCCGCGACAGAGGTATCAGGACGACTCGACGATGTACATCGCCGAGGGAACGTCGCACGTCCGGGCGGACGACCCCACAGCCGGGAACATCGCCGACGCCATCTTGACTCCTCCTGTCAACGGGATCTGGCAGCCTAGGTCGGCTTACCAACACCTACATACATTCATGTCCACCACGTCACGTGTTCTCTACTAACAAGAAGAAGTTACTGTTGCAACTAATGAGCCGACTTTCCTCGACGTGGGTGCAATTAATTTTTAAATAATTTCTTAAAAGGCTGAGTTGGTGGGAAGGACTTGGCTTCTCTTTGAAATAAATAACTTTACACATGAAACCAGACACTCCTGAAACAGTAGTGAGACAATTACAAATACACACATGCCTTAACCGGGACTTGAACCCAGACAACTTCGTCCTGTGAGCTAGCGTGCAATCCACTGCGTTACGGAGGTCGGATTCGGAGCATCAACTTCGAGTTTAATCAGTCTGATGTTTTGAATGATAGGGTTTAACTAACCTAAAATATTTACAGGGCCTTTATTCCGAAAATAAGTGACTGAGCTACTTAAAACATGTAAGTTTACATGGCCTACCGTGGCGCTACATGTGTGAGGAATTTGNATGCTTGTATTAATTTTACAATTTTTTTTATATTGCGTGTATTGGTGTGTTAGAGTGTTTTCTGTTTGTTTTCCTAATTTGTATAAGCATTGTTTTATTGTTTTGATTCATAATCTCATAACAGCAAGGTACATTGTATTGTAGAACAATCTAGAATGTTAGGGGCGAGCGGCGGCCTTCTTTATAGGCGGCCGCGTGTGCTGCAGTGAGTCAGTCATCATCCGAGAGTCGGAGGAGTCGGCACGCACCGCGTCGCGATCCGGTTGCATCCGCGTCTTTTGTACTAATCATTAAATTCTCCAAAGCCATTTCTTAATTCAACCGGAACCTTAGTTTTCATCGCACCCGGAGACGCCCCCCTCCTTCCCCGGGAATAGCATCGCCCGGGGTAGCATAACATTCCCACCTCAATATTTCCATGTCGCGGTAACGCGTTTTAGAGAAGCGGACGCGAGTTGCCAGGGACCCGCTTACGTTTCCACTTTGATGCGAAAGTAGTGTTTTTGTGCATGCAAACCGCGTCGTATTATTTCTACGCGCCGCCTTATTGGCATTTCGGAGCATGGATCCCCTACGACCCGCTTCCAGATGTTTCTACATCAGCCTAAGTTATCACAGTCTCTGTAAAATTTCATTGAAAAGCAGTTTAAGGTGTGTGGGTCAGCCTGAATAGGCCCGTTACACTCCGCGACAGAGGTATCAGGACGTCTCGACGACGTCCATCGCCGAGGGAACGTCGTAGGTCCGGGTGGACGATCCCACAGCCGAGAACATTGCCGACGCCATCTTGACTCCTCCTGTCGACGGGATCTGGCAGCCTAGGTCGGGTTACCAACACCTATATACATTCATGTCCACCACGACACGTGTTCTCTACTAACAAGAAGAAGTTACGGATATAGCTAATGAGCCGACTTTCCTCAACGTGGGTGCAATTAATTTTTAAATAATTTCTTAAAAGGCTGAGTTGGTAGGAAGGACTTGGCTTCTCTTTGAAAGAAATAACTTTACACATGAAACCAGACACTCCTGCAACAGTAGTGAGACAATTACAAATACACACATGCCTTAACCGGGACTTGAACCCAGACAACTTCGTCCTGTGAGCTAGCGTGCAATCCACTGCGTTACGGAGGTCGGATTCGGAGCATCAACTTCGAATTTAATCAGTCTGATGTTTTGAATGATAGGGTTTAACTAACCTAAAATATTTACAGGGCCTTTATTCCAAAAATAAGTGACTGAGCTACTTAAAACATGTAAGTTTACATGGCCTACCGTGGCGCTACATGTGTGAGGAATTTGATGGAAATCGCTTGTCTGGTCCCTGAGATATAACATAAAATCTTCATTTTTTATTTGATGCTATCCTACGAATTTGCCAGAAAAAGAGGCTCTATATATTATGCTTCTAATGTATACTGTCTAATACAAATTTTGGTTGAAATTTAGGAGAAAACGACCAGTACGAAGGTATTGCAATTCTTAATACTTCCAACACGACGACGCCTGTATATCTACCATACGGGAAAACGATGTATTAATGCTGTCTCAGTTTTAAAATCTCATACACGTACTTTCTCAACTTAAATCTTCAGCTCGGTAAGCAAGGGGCAGAAAATGAGATATTTGTCAAGAATATATCATTCGGCCGAATAAAACCGCGTGACTGTAAAACACTTTACTGAGGATAATGAACTTGACAACCGCTAGTTACGGGTATGGCTGGTGGTGTAGGCGCTCGCGGGGCTTACCACGCCCACTAGCAGAACGGGCCAATAGCAGACGTTCACCGGTACAGCCAAGTGGGCAGAGAAATGAAGATATGACGTAAGCAAAGTGCAACGGCCAGTGAGATATTGAGCTCTTCGCAAGGGCGCACAGACGCGTCGCGCCAAGCGAGTTGGAAGTGATGAGTCGAGTACACAACTTCGCCTAGTGCAGAATGTTTTACAGGGGAGCGAAGGTTGTTCAGGGCAAAGTGGGAACTTTTGAAATCAACATTTGGAAAACGTTTTACTGCACGATATCTGGCATGCTACCAATAAAGGCAGAAATGAGGGAGGAGAAGTAGACCAATCCCCTAATGTTGAATAAAAAAATGTTACGGAAACATTTGCGGATACAAAAATTATTGTAATTTTTCTTTTTAAAAAAATGTAGAAATTAGCAATTAAGTAATAATTTACGTTTTCTTTAATTGTACATTTGTACGTGACTGACGTATGAATATATCTATCAGGCCCATTGCAGTGTTAGTTTTAGGTATGGCGGAAGGATCGGCTTTGAAGCATAAGTCAGGCGTAATCACTAGCGGATCAGAACGTTTGACTCCAGACTTTCACATCAGTTCATTTCGCTTTTTGAGTCCTGATTTCGCTCCGCCCTCGCCTGGCATCATACTGACGCCAGATTTTTTTTTATAGCGATTCCAACATAATGTATACTGGCTTTAAATTTGTTTTAACGTGTATTTGTTTTGGTATATATTGTCAATTATTTAATTAATATGAATCTAATGGAATGGGTTGTTATTATACTGGTGTTATAATTTTGTCTAAGTAGTGGCATGGAAGGAACCTTTATTCGTTTCTTTTCACGTAATTTTGTCATTTATTGGGGTAGTGTTGTCAGAAGGAAAAAAAGGAGTGCCCCCCTTTGAAAAACCTTCTGTAGTGGCAGTTATTGCTTTGTAGATACTTCTTCAGTAGAGCTGAGGTCGCTACTTGATACTGTCGTGGAGTCTTGACTGGTTATTGTTCTGGAAGAATACTGAGCTGAGTTGTCGCTGTCGTTGTTGCGTTTTCTTCTTCACNCGTTTTCTTCTTCATCCTCTTCGTCGTCGTCTTCGCTGGAGTACACGAGACGCTCATGCCGGCGTTCTTGAAGGCGGTCGGATGATCAGAATGGTGGTTTGAGTCCTGATATGAAGTTTTCTAAGTTTGAAGGGATTCATTACACGCTGAAAAGTTCCACTTTTTCTCTGCGGTCGACTGCGAAGCGAATTGCTTGTTGGCGTATTCCGCGGATGTCACGGTCGACTTCAATATCCCTGTTACCTACCGGCTTTTCTCTCCTCCACTATTACTCTAGTTTCCATTTTTTTTTTCTTTTTTTTTTTCTTTTTTTTTCTAACCAACTCTAAAACTAAGTGTTATGTGAGCCCGCGGTAGGGACGAGAGTTTAGTGCGTCTCAGGGCTAAGCCCCATACGCCTACAAGGAAGGGAGTATCATGCGAGGAGATATGCATCACGGCAAAGAGGGATTGGACTGCCATGGCCAGATTTTGGTCATGACAACCTCCCTAAGTGTTCTTATAGCTAAGCTACTATAATAAGAAGAGAAAGGGAAAAATTGGCATAGTCACCGTAAAAACCCTTTCGACAGGAAAGAATTAAAAAATTGTTGCATNAAGAAGAGAAAGGGAAAAATTGGCATAGTCACCGTAAAAACCCTTTCGACAGGAAAGAATTAAAAAATTGTTGCATACATTATCAGATTTGACAGAAAAATGCTACAGGAGACAGATTGGTGGGAACCATGCTCTTTATTAGTGGGTAGAGGAAACATACTAGAAGAGAGGGGGGCAGGTCCTCATTTGTTGAGTGGCACTGGCTTTAAGTTTCCATCGTGTTGCTCCCACATTATGTACCCTTATCATTACAGCCTGTTCGCGGTAAACTGAGCACTTTGAAAAGACCTACTTACGATCTACTCTTTGGATTATACTGTGCAGATTTCGATGCTCGGACGGGTGGGCGATTGTTTACGATTGTGCGCTGGGTTGTTCATTCCTCCTAACACAGCGGAAGGCTACGTCAAACCGACGATGATCAACTAGTGTAGAGCTCCATGGTCGTCCACGCCAGCCATAGTCTTAAGTTAACGATGAGAAACGTCTACGCAATGAACGTGAACGTATGAAAATGTATGTAGGTGTTCTTTATGGCACGGGAAATTTAGTCATTCTGTGCGAAACGGCGATATTACATTTCATGTCCTATGCTTAAAAGGCTCTTCAAGTGACAATTATATTTCTTTGTTTCGGTTATATTTTATGGCTTCGTGATAAGATATCGATGGTAAGTTGATTAAAATACCATAAAATTAGAAAAATATCCCATCATGTCTTTCAGCTTAAATAAGACATTTTGAACGTAAAATCTTTACTCGCACAACTAAAATTATTTTAACAGAAAGGTTTTCTCAGCTAAAAGTGTTTATAGAAGTCGTAGCATCGGCACGTTGTTGCCGTTTCTTTGAAATCCTACCTACTGTTCACCTGCGCTAAGAGATTAATAGTAATTTTCCTCCATTGAAATACTTTATTCACACAAATATTTCATATTACTACGACATAGGATGTAATTTACTACAAATGTTGAAAATAATGTTAACCTCTTGAACGCTTTTAAGAGTGTTCTACTCCTTGAAAATTCTGGTACTACACAGCAAAGCTCATATTCTTATTTGTGTGGGGAGAGGGGGGGATGGTGCAGTGGTTAGACTACTCTTCTCCCACCAAGGCGAGCCGGGCTTGATTCCCGTCGGAGTCGACCCCGGATTTTCGCATGTGGAATTCGTACCGGACGATGCCACCGGTGGACGTGTTTTCCCGTGGATCTCCCGTTTCCCCCGCCCCTGCATTCTGACATTGCTCCATACTCACCTCGCTTCACCCTCGTCGGCTCTCAAGACTTCAATATTAAGAACCACCGAAATCTCTCCACTCGCCCACTCACTCGTGTGCGGAGAAGAGGAGGACGCGAGAACTAAATTGCAAGGCATGAAAAACCAGGACAAAAAAGGTGCGAAACGATGTGTTGGGGTGGGAATATAGATGCGGAAGGGAGGGAGGGAGGGAAGGAGAATAATGTGATAGCCAATAAGAATGGCCGGGAGAGGACGGCGTTCATTAGCGGCACGATTAAAGCCCAGTAAGAAAGCTGCCACACGCCGACAGACCGACATCTTGCAAGGCAGCGCGCGTACTTAAGAGCTCGTATATGCTGTCCACGGTAAAGTGCGAACTTTTGACGCCCTAGTTACTTGTTTATTTTACCAATTTGTAATACTTTAGCCACCTTTTTAAATAAATATTACCATGTAAGTAATAAACACAGTGTGTAGATTCTACCGCATTCGAAAGTTTACGTCTAAGGCTAAAATTATTTTTTTTAATGACTATTATTCCAAATGAGAGGGCTTTCAAAAGTGCTCACTTTACCATGAATAGAGCTTATAAGGTATTTAGCTAAGCTTATATAGTCACATTTTTAAAATAAATCCTGGTAAATTTGAATTAGGAATAATAAATAAAAAATTCAATATGGCGGGTGACACGGGCTCTTAAAGGCAGGGCTTCAATTAATTTAGCATACGCCGGAGCACAAATATGAAAGCTACAACCCAACTAGCTCACGCACAGAAACGGTTAAAGTTTGCACAAAACAGTCCTGAAAATGATTTGAAACTATGTTCGGTAAATTGCGCTTGCGTGTGTTGGTATGAAAAATAAAAACTTTTGAAAGCTCAGTTTACTTTGCTGCCTGTGTGGTTATTTGCAGAAATATAATACTCTATGCAGTTCATCTTAACGTACACCGCTTGATCAATAACAGCCTCAAACAAAACAAACTACAGTTTACGTGGCCTCAAACTCTCCAGGCGCTAGTCAAATTCACTACATTCTCAGCCGTTTTCATCTTGGCATGAACTCTGTGGTATCGAAGCTCTGATTGGCTGCGTGTGGCACACACGCACGGGAATATAATTGTATAATTTTAGCAACTAACGACGTAAATCACTTATCTGGGATTTAAAAATAAAATATTTCGGGGAGGGGGAGAGAAGGTAAGTATTCTGTATTAAGGTAAAAGAATACAGAAACTGATAAAAACTAAAACGTTTGTTCTAAATGTTTACACGGCACATGATAACAACAGATGTTTGATTATCGTTTTATTTCTACAATGAACGTCTGTGGACAGTCGAGGCCATGCCTAAACGCATGCGCGTATGAAAATTGGNTTATCGTTTTATTTCTACAATGAACGTCTGTGGACAGTCGAGGCCATGCCTAAACGCATGCGCGTATGAAAATTGGTCACTTTTTCATCAGCTATCCTAAGCAAGTTTAAACTCCACAAACACTCATTCAACTAGTGTTATGTTAGTTTAGGATACTTTAAAATGTTGAAATATTTTATACCTTGAACGATATTCGAAACCGGGTTTAAATGGTTAGACGCCCAGGACTAACCAATTGCCAATAATCTCTCATACTATAGAGAGGTATAACTTTGGCATTTACACTACAGTCACATACGCAACTTTTTCAGTTTCTGTTGAAATTAGCGTAGTTTAAGTGTCGGTGAATGTTACAGGCGCCCGATGCTGCTTTTTCAGAACAGCGAACGTCATTGGACTGGACGATAGTGACGAACACACGGATACATATTCATGAAACTGGAAGAAAGTTTGTTTGCAAGTCATTTCGCCATTTTGTTGAGCAGAACAGAACCAAACGCCAACGCTGAACAAAAAGTGTGCTCATATCAACATAGGAAATATTTATGTGCGTCACATGGAAGTGTGTAATGGGCAGCAAAGAATTTAATCAAAATCCCCCTATCTTCAAAAAAAATAATAGTAATACATTAAAAGTTTTAAAGTTTTGCACAATTCCTTAGTAAATATTAAATTTTTTAGTTACATTAAAAACTGTAGGAGCATTACGAAATCAGTACGCGTTGTTCAAATTCTTATAATTTGCAATTAAAACCAGTGGTTAATATGGCAAGTGGTTTGGTTATTAATCCAAGTAATTAACAATTAATGTTTTGGGGTAAATAGAGAATGTTAGCAATTATTTTGGGGTAAAAATAGTCTGAAAAGCTTCAAAAACTAACACAATTTAACGATAGTTTTTTTTTTCGGGAGAGGACCCCAAACCACCCTTCCCCCTTCCATTCTCACCAGTAGTCCTTGCCACCCCAGTTNTGTTACAGGCGCCCGATGCTGCTTTTTCAGAACAGCGAACGTCATTGGACTGGACGATAGTGACGAACACACGGATGCATATTCATGAAACTGGAAGAAAGTTTGTTTGCAAGTCATTTCGCCATTTTGTTGAGCAGAACAGGACCAAACGCCAACGCTGAACAAAAAGTGTGCTCATATCAACATAGGAAATATTTATGTGCGTCACATGGAAGTGTGTAATGGGCAGCAAAGAATTTAATCAAAATCCCCCTATCTTCAAAAAAAATAATAGTAATACATTAAAAGTTTTAAAGTTTTGCACAATTCCTTAGTAAATATTAAATTTTTTAGTTACATTAAAAACTGTAGGAGCATTACGAAATCAGTACGCGTTGTTCAAATTCTTATAATTTGCAATTAAAACCTGTGGTTAATATGGCAAGTGGTTTGGTTATTAATCCAAGTAATTAACAATTAATGTTTTGGGGTAAATAGAGAATGTTAGCAATTATTTTGGGGTAAAAATAGTCTGAAAAGCTTCAAAAACTAACACAATTTAACGATAGTTTTTTTTTTTCGGGAGAGGACCCCAAACCACCCTTCCCCCTTCCATTCTCACCAGTAGTCCTTGCCACCCCAGTTAAAAAACTTAAATAACGCCACTGCCGATGCCCATCGAATCATGGGTGATCAAGGGTGGGTAGGGGGTGGGGGAGGGATAGGGAGTGTCAGCACGAGTGTAAATGACCTGCTGCGGCATTGAGAATCCGCAGTGTGGCTGTGTCTCTCACGCAGTCGTGAGTTTTACGTGAGTACCTCTGCGTTATGGAGTAACGTGTTTTTGGGAAACGAAACTGAAATTAAAGCAACAAAATTAATATTCGTCTTTAATCGCTTGCATCGACAGATCTGTACATGCGTCGCAACAACAGCTGGCGAGCTCTGAGGGAGCGAGAAAAATTAAGAGGGGCCAATGTTACAAAAAAAATTATTGATTTTTTTNTTTTTTTTTTTTTTTTTTTTTTTTTTTTTTTTTTTTTTTTTTTTTTAGACAAGTTTATGTACACTTTTGCCATATGCAGGTCGTATGGCCGCAGGTCATGAAAAACATCAGAGCTGAGTAACCAACTACATGTTTGAAATATCAGAAAAAATTGGAAATACAGAAAACTAACGAGGGATTCACGTAAAGTTTTGAGAAATTCACGGAATGTCTGTTTTTAAAATCAATGTGTCCGTAATTTTACGGAGAGTTTACGGACACTTCTGGATAAAGCTTTGTTCACATGAGGCGGAGGAATATCTGGAATTAGAACGTTTAGCGGGGATTCGGAAAAGTTGGAAGTATACAATGATGGACCAAGCTTACTTAACCAAGTCTAGAAAATCACACCAAAGGGACAACGCATCGCATTCCTGCGCACTCACTTTCCCTATTTTGCATGGGAACTATTTCTTACTAGGCACACCGGTAAAAAAAAAATATTATTACTTTGCTGATGTCTACGACCTATCGTAGAGCTAATTCTGGCTGTGAAAGTTGCAATCNAAAAAAAAAAATATTATTACTTTGCTGATGTCTACGACCTATCGTAGAGCTAATTCTGGCTGTGAAAGTTGCAATCTTTACAAATATGCTTTCTGCAGGAAACCCACGCAGGTCAACTGCACTGCCAGCGCCGCTTTAAAGGTGTCATCTGATCCTCTTGCTTCTCCACGAACCCGTAACTTTCTCCATCTCCTTGTCCGTTAACATTTTAATCACGAACGTATTGTTATTCTGGAGTAGATCTCGGCGGATGGAATTGTTTAATATGAAAGAAAATGTAGTAGCTTCACGTTTGTTTCCATTCATTACCCTCTTTTCATCTTATCTTCCATCGCCATGTAACATGAGAGAATACCAAACCTANCACGTTTGTTTCCATTCATTACCCTCTTTTCATCTTATCTTCCATCGCCATGTAACATGAGAGAATACCAAACCTACATTCCGTGCTATAAGTGTTATTTTTTCCGAAAAAAATGACTGTAAACTTAAATTTTGGGTCACTATAAATGGTTTCTTCCTGTAATACAGTAATTTTTTTTAAGACGTTGCTTGGAAAATAGAAATTTTCTTTGCATGTTTTGAAAATAATTGAAAATACACGTAACATGAATTAATTAATTATGGCTTGGCTTGTGTAATGCACATGCAAGTTCCAATTTCCCAACCCCTTGCAAAATATCAGAAATGAATATTTGAAAGGCTTTAAATTTAAAAAAAAAATCTCAAAATGTATATTGATAGTTAATTACTGGAATTATTTTGTGAAATAATAAAAATTTCTCGGTAAGATAGTGTCTGGGAGGATTCATTATAGATAGGACACTCTTAAATAAAGAGATTCAAAGATACGTTTATTAAAAACTCAATGTCGTGTGCTCCTTTATAGACAGTAAATGTTTGGTTATTTGCACTTCTTGTGTACATCATCACAAAGTTTCTTTAAATAATTGTGCTATTGTGGCAGAGTAGAGGTATATTCGCTCGTTTGTAGATCAGCCCGACTGGACAAAGAAAGCTGAGCGGACTTCAGTGGAGCGATTCACCCATCGTAGAAACTTCGGCTTCGTCTGCGTTCCTATAATTCCAAGCTTCGCTTGGTTTGCCTATCAGCTGCCAGAAAACGAGTTCTCGTCCCTTTTAAAATTAGCTTCTCTGTGACGGTGTTGAGGTTTCACATTAGATTTTTTTTTTTTCATTTACTTTGTCTTCGTTCCGGTCCATGCAACAACTATCGCCTTCCCTCCCCACGATTCTTAAGCATTAACCTCAAAACGCCACTTTAGAATTTGTTTACTCTGCGAGCCACACACGGAATCGTGGATAATATCGTCGTTGGATCAGTATGCACGGGAAAAGTTGACATAGGCCCAAATTTTTTTCCACACAGACAACGCAGATAACGTGAAAGCGACGAGGAGCTCTCTGGTTGGATGTTGGTGTTATCTGTTCCGTCTGTTTCTGCGAGATCTGCGAACGTGTTGAATCCACGTTGGCGAGTGAAAGCACAGCGATTGTTGTTTCTAGTCGGGCGTGGAAGCGAGAAGTTACATTTGAATTACATTCAGGTTATCTACTCTATCAGCTCCCACGGGTAAGAGACGAGGAAGGCAATGATTAACAGTAATGGGGTAAAGATTCCCTGGAGCAGTGATATACGAGAGGCACGCAGTGTTCTTCGTAAGTGAGTCTGTGAAACACGTCTTTCAGAGGTACTAAATTACACTGGCATATTAGAATTTTCTTGGTTCCCGCTGCAACTGTATTTTAAGTAAGGTACATAGTTGGAAAGTGAAAGGGCAGTACTTATTATTGGATACCTATGATATCTCGATTATTGTGTTTTACGGTTATCGGGAATCTTAGTTTATTTTGTATAGAATTGCCTATATAAGCCTCAGCTGTTTGCAGAAAGAAATCGTTGTTTCTGATTGTGATTTTGTATAGTTTTTAAGTCAACTGAAAGCTATAGAACACCTTATTACGTTAAACATACCTGTTGTTATTGTCCGCAATAAAAAAGTGCAAATTTTCTGTTAGTTCACAGCCAGATAATCGAAAAAGTAGGTTAAGTATTACATTTGCTGCGAACACTACAAATACTATTAATTACGTAGCATAATTTATATGACTAATAATAACAAAGTAATATAACACAGGTATACATTTTTGGAAAATAGCGTCTGCATTTTAATAGTATTCATCATTTTATATCACCTAAAAGCATTCCGTTTTTCACTGGAATTAGGATTAATCTTCGAGGAAAATTTTAGTTTTGGTGTGTGGAAATGGGGTGATATGGGCGTGTAAGAAAATTACAGCTTCACGTGTACCAACGAGTAAATATCGTTATTGCACAGAGTCGGATAGAGAAGTCAGTAAAGTGTCGGAAATTGTGAGTGAGATTTGTTTTTGTGTATCCGTCTTTGTCTTCACTTTATCATTACAAGTCATTTTATTATAGAATGTACTGTGAGGCGTGATATTTTGCAAAGCAAACGACTTAACTTGTTATTGCAGCTTCATTATGAAGTCACTTGAAATTCGCAAACCTTAAACCGTCCAACCATGAACCACCCTCCCATTTCTGTGTGCTTGTAACCTAAAGTATGTACGCAAATTCTCTTGATCATTTTGATAATACACTGCAGGGAAAATTACATGAAGCCATTCTTCCACTGCATGGCAATTTCGTCCACACAAACCACAGGTTATTATACCAAACACGGTCATTTACACGAAGCGTTACTCGCCCGCATACAATTTGCGTGGCGTGTCAAAAGGACGTTCCAGTACTCGACGTAAGGGGGCCGCGGTGGCTGAGCGGGTAGACTGTCGCCTCCCACCAAGGCGGTTCCCCGTCCGGGTCGCTACCGGATTTTCGCAAGTGGGAACCGTGCCGGACGATGCCGCTGGTCGTCGGGTTTTCTCGGTGATCTCCCGTTTTCCCCCGCCCTTTCATTCCGGCACTGCTCCATTCTCGCCTCATTCCACCCTCATCGGCTCTCAAGACCTCGATGTTAAGAGCCGCCCAAATCTCTCAACTTAATTAACTCATGAAACACAACGAGTGCCGTAAGTGCGTCTGCATCTCGTCCAGCTCACACAGGCCAATGTATAAATAGGGACCATCTCTCTCACAGTTAACCCTCTCACCCTTAACTGACCTTCTACAGCGGAGAATTATCTAGGCGAATACATACCAGCCTTGCGACGTCCCAAACACACTTAAAGTCCATTCACGGTTAATTGCAACTTTTCCGAAGCCTTGCTGAAGTTCTACTTTCAGGATATTCCTCCGCTTAATACAAACAAAGCTAAACCGAGTCTAGAAAATTACACCAAAGCGACCGCGCACCGTATTCGTCCGCGCTCAGTATAATAACATTCTGCATAAGAACTATTTATTACTAGGCATACCTACACTCCTTTCCCCCTGTTGTTATTCATATTAAATTGAAATACAATTTTATAATTAATAGGTCTTGAGAGCATGTGAGGGTGAAATGAGGTGAGAATGGAGTAGCGCCGGAATGCAAGTGCTGGGGAAACGGGAGATCCCCATGAAAACCCGCCGACCAGCGGCATCGTCCAGCACGATTCTCATTTGCGAAAATCCGGGAGTGACCCGGACGGGTTTTGAACCCGGTTAAACTTAGTGGAATTCATGAATTAGTCATGTTTCGGGTTTTGTGTATAAGGACTGACCGCAACATGTCAAATGCCAGGTAATCGTAAGGAGGCAAATATTCATGAGCCGTGTAAGAATTACGCTAAATTGTAAATGAGGTCCGATGCTATTCTAAATTGAATTGATCTTATGGCATTTTATGTATAATTGTATAATGTTTCTCTTAGAAGGAAATGTAGTAATTATATTTACGTAGTATGTACCTAAGATTGTTAAAATATAATGTGTACAAGTCAGATGGAGACTGTAGGTGTAATGTAGAAGATTTTATGAAATATTTTGATGAAGATGTATGTTACTACGGGATATAGCTGACAATCACGATTAAGGCAAGCAAATTTTTAAAATTGTGCTAAAATGTAAAAGGCGTATTAACCTCAAGTTCTAATTATATACACTCCGGAATTGTGCAACATTTCTGATTTCAGAAAAAAAAAAAATGTAATATCTTACTGTGTAACATTGCAGTTTTTGAGAGGTTGTGTTTGCCGTTGGTCAGAGACATTTTAGTTAGATATGATAACGGAATACTTGCTTGTGTTGTCACCTCATTTAATATTTTCAAATTACGCTTTATTATATGCGTTAAACTAATTGCAGTATAAACTTTGGTTATCTTAATAGTTTGACTCGACACTTCTCTCACCTATGACTTACAGGCTGCATGCGGGGTCAACACAAAGTCGTACTCGGGTTTAATTTACGCACACTTACGTTTATTTGGTAAACACAGGTCACTGTTACACATACGAGACCTATCCCCTTTTCCTATCTGTCTGAACTGCTGGGTTAATTCTAACGCGTTCTACAGACGTTCTGGCGAAAGGCTTGTGTTGGGGGGGAAGGTTCTTGGCGGGTTGCTGTGTTTACCTCTGTGTTGGCTGTGGTGCGTTGTCCTCTCTCTCTCTCTCTCTCTCTCTCTCTCTCTCTCTCTCTCGGGTTGGTGTCCTGGTGTATCTCTTCGGCTTCTGGCGGGAAGTCCGGGCTCGTATCCCGGGATGTGTAGTCTCTCGCTCTCTGGTTCCACCTCCACTCGCGTCCCGTCCCTCTCCCGATCATAACTCGTACATCACTGCCTGGTACTCGCTTTGTCTTCCCTATATATAGTTTTCTCGTGGTACTTCCCCTGAAGCCCGGTGGTTTCCCTAATTCTGCGGGGGAGATGAGGAAGGGGGGGTGGGCGCGTGCTGTGCTTCCCCGGCTCGGGGGGGTTCCTTTGCTCGTTACTGTCCTCGGGGTGAGAGGTGGTGGGTGTGGCGTCCTCGGGGAACCCTAGGGTCATTACCTCAGGTTTCTCCCCTGCGCGGGTATCTAGCGTCGTGACTAATCTAAGTATGAGCGATTCGCGTCAATCCCCTCCCGTCAGTGCGATGTTAGCATACCCGCGCTAAATTGACTAGGGGTTGCTCTTCTGTGTGGCTTCCTCTCTGTGCGCTCATCCCCCGCGAGCGCTGCGCGTATCCGCAGCTAGCGGCGGCTCACCTCGTCCCTTCTTCCCCTCTTCCTGTACAAACAGTCTAACCGTGGGCTCAGCTGTTTGCCTTCCCTCCCCCTCTTGACAGTCCTTCTACCTGTTCAGTGACACGCGTTCCGGGATTTCCTTGGGCTCTGCGGTTCACATTTGGCTGAAAGCCTGGTTCTTACAAAATTTTACATGACAAACAGATTCGCAGGCCATTCAAACACTGGGGAAGTCGGCGTCTAAATTCCTAAGTCTATTGGGGACGGTCTCTGAATCTTTATAATTAGTTTACATTTTTCTTTAAATCTCCAAATTTACAATTAAATTTTAATTACATAAAATTTACATACAATTACAACATTTACGTATTACTGCAATACACTGGCTCCAGTTACAAAACACTTACACTTGGCTGGAAACTATTTCCAACTACTTAGTTGTCGCTCGTCCGAGCGGACTGACACTGGCCTAATTTATCTACCACACTCCACGTAATTCTTGCGTATTACCTTGCTGTTTTACCACCCCGTCCGGGGCTTTCTTAAACAGTGGCTCACAAGTTTGCTTCGCAAACGCCGGTAATCGCCAGTTGCTAACGGTACATGCGGGGTTCATCATCCGTCACAGGCCTTTCAAGAAAAACAGACACTCTTAACCTAGTTAAAAATAAATTGACACTTTACCCTTACAACAATCACGAAACAAATTTACAACTACTTTAAATTACATTCCATTGACAGGTAATTACAACAAATTTAATATATTACGACACAAATTTATAATTATTTGGCGGAAGGCCTTAAATTTTATACAGAGCACATTTTTCGGCATCAGGCCGTCTTGGCACTAGGACGTCCGGCGTGTTTTTTTTTCTTTTTACACACGTCACTTTACACCCGGGTCGGTGGGTGGGAGGGTCCGCCCCTCCTAGTTCTCTCAGCGGGCGAAATGTGGTAAACAAACTTACCCCATGTCACACAGAGTCTGTTGGTATTGATTAGGGGCGCTTCGCTCCTCCCGTCCCTGGTTGGCTGCGATCTCTCCGGACTGCATGCGGGCTCTCCTCCTCGGGTTGGCTGTGGTCCCCCGGTACTGCCTCGTCCCTCGGAGACTTGTCAGGGTTCGATTCCCTGACGGAGTGTCGCCTGTATGCGCGACACCTTCTGTAGAGGTCGGGTCTCTCGCCGTCCCGACAGCTTCGCCAAGGTTGGACCCTTGTAGGTTGGTTGACCTCTGCCTGGGTAGGGGCCTCTCCGCCTCCCACCCGCACTGGGACCTGGGCATCGTGGGGGGGGGGGGGAGGCCTATGCTGTCATCCCCTCCTTCAGACACCCTGGCGCCATCCCCCGGCGGTTGCAGTCTCCCGTCGACGGGTGTGCCGCTTGGCACCAGTACCTCCTCGCCTCCCGAGTCCGGTCTCGAATTCGAAGCTCTGCTGGTGTGGGCGCGTATGTGGCGTCCTGGGGTGGCCACACACGTGCTACTCGCCTCGTCCTCCTCCTGCACTTCCTTGCTTCTACGCGCGTGATCGCCATTTCTCCTCTCTTCCTGTTTTCTCTCTTCAACTTCCCCTGCTTTTTCCGCGTCTACCTCCTGCCTTCGTCCGCCCTCGCGCTGTCGCTTTTCTCGTCCTTCTTCGCCCTGCCATTCCGCCTCGACACGCCCCTCGTCACACTCGCCTTCACGCCCGCCTACTGCCGCCCGCCTCTCTTCGTGCTCATTCGCCTCGTTGTTGTTGTCTGCTCTGTGTTCCCCCTGCATTACTCCCGTCTGTCGCGCTGTCTCAGGCGTCGTCCAGGGGACACGGGCTGAGATAGCGGACGGGGATGTCGACACTGCGCGCCAGTGCCGCGCTGCCCCCTCCCTATCTGTTGCTAATTCTTCGTCACTAGCCACCGTCCCGTGGTCTTGTGGCCTCGTGATGGTTTCCTCTGCGTCTTCCCTGGTACTTTCCCTGTGGTAAGGGCCGCGGGGTTCGGGTAGGGGGCGTATTTGGTCTCTCGCTACCTTCCGCATTTTTCCTAGCTCGTCCTCCGCCCAGTAAACATTGCCTTGACGTCCTATTATCTCATACGGTCCTTCCCATTTCGGTGCAAACCCCGCGCAGAATTTTTCGCTGGCTCGGCTTAAAGGGTGGTTTCGGAGCAATACCTGGCTCCCCTCCGGCAAATGGCGTTCGCCTATTGCTTGCTCCGGGTATTTCCGTTGAATATACTGGTGCTGGCATCTCCGCGCCGCCCCTGTTCTCCGAATGGCCGCCTTTCTTACCTCTTCTGGGGCAGGAAGTTCCGTGGGAGGAGTTTCCCACCGCCACTCTCCCGGTCGTCGGAGGTTGTATCCTAGTAGAAGCTCGCTGGGGGAAGTTCCAATGGCTTCATTGTGCCTGCGGCGTAAGGTGTACAGTATTTCCGGCAGTTGGACGTCCCATTGCGTGTGGTTGCCCCCCAGTCTTATGCGTAGGTTTTTCTTCAGCTCCTGGTTCCGGCGTTCCGTAGGGTTGGCCTGTGGGTGGTAGGCGGGAGTCGTCCAGCTCTCTGCCTCCCATGTCTCACATGCCTTAGCCCACTTGCGACCCGTGAATTGTGGCCCATTGTCTGTTAAGATGCTTTTTGGGTATCCCCATCGGGGAAAAACCTCGCGCTCCAACTGTCGGATGATTGTGCCGGCTTCTTGGTTGGGTACCGGGAACGCTTCCGTCCACCTGGAGAACTGGTCTGTCACTACCAGGAGATATCGTTTTCCTCGTGGTGTACGGGGGTAGGGGCCCATCATATCAATGGCGATGTGGGTCCATGGGGTTTTTGGCCTCCTGGGTGTGTATCGCGTCTTCGGGATCGGGTAGGCT
>NQII01008632.1:58021-69110 GCA_002778355.1 Clitarchus hookeri | reverse complement strand
GTAGCCCCGGCCACATAAATAAAACTCATGACATTTTGAAAATCAACAGACTTAAATTTTTATTTTTATACTAGAATGGAAATACAACATATCTCTCACAATTATAAATAAGTAACAATCTGATAGGTTCATTATCTTAGCTTATTTCAAGTCTTGAAATCAGGCTTCACTTTACAGTGGATACATTTTTGGAGGGTAGCCCCGGACATAGATTTAACAATACCCAAACCGTTTTTTGGCCTTACATACGTCACAACAGTAGTCAATGTCCACACACGCTTCGTGCGCCCAGTCTTCGCATTTATGACACTAGATCCAGTCTTCTTGGAACGTTTCTCCGCAAATGATGCATTCTGTATCCTGGTGTCTTTGTTGCTGAACCGAACTTTGAATGTTCTTCTTTGTTTTCATTTTATTAACTGCCGCCTTGTTTTTATTGGTTGCAGCCTTCTTCTCTGCCAGCGCGTTTTTGGACGGCGAAGATGTCAGAATCTCACTCTCTTGTGCTTTTCGGGAACGCACTGCAAGACGTTTCTTAGAAGCATCAGGAAAAGGGCTCAACTGTTTGAGCAATTAATTTGCTCTAGGCACCTTATATCTCTCAGCTGCTTCTCTCAGAGATGTCGTTTTTTCCTGGACAGATAGCATAGCCTGTTTCATTTTATTTTCATCCCAATTTCCTTTGTGTGTAATTCTTCCCTTGACATTTGACAATTTTGATGTGATTCTGCAAAAGACAAAAACATTTTACCCACTTCCTTTAACATTACATTAAAATAACTAAACATTTCTCCATCCAAAAATGTCCGGGGTTACCCGACAACATCGTGTCCGGTGGTACCCGACCGCCACATTCTATGTTTTTATTTAATATCAACAATGTCAATAAAGATAACCTAAATTATCAACCTTACTTATACACTTGAATCAATATCTTAAAGGATAATCAATAAATCATGGTGACGTACTTACATTTTATAAACAATAACTGAGTTCACAATGTAAACGGCGCACATTACAATACAGGCACAGGTAAATGAACGATTGTAACGTGTTGTTCGTTCGGCGGTCGCGTCCGGGTTGATTCGCTCATGCGGATAAATGGCACTGCGGTCATCGTGGTGTGTTATTTGTTTACCTATCTGCGCGGGATTGTTTGAAACTAACACTGGCCGGGGATACCAGACTCTCCCCTACTTGTTACAATAAAGTTTTCTTTGTTTACAATGAGCTAGCCATGATATTCGCCCACAGGCGACGACTTTAGAAGGGAAATAGGGGAAAATGCGCATGGCAACTGCGCTGTAACGAACTTCCGAGTTCACACATTGAAATTCTGTTTTTAACCATAGGCTACAGATGAGGTTGACAGATTTTTGTCTTCTGCGAATGTTGGGCGCCATGGTTAGCGTAGTGGCTACAGCTCTAGCCTTCCACCGAGGGCGTAGTGGCTACAGCTCTAGCCTTCCACCGAGGCGAGCCGGGTTCGATATCCAGCGGGGTCGTTCCCAGATTTTCGCACCTGGGGAATTGTGCCGGCAGCGACGCTGCATGGTCGGTGGGATTTCTCGGTGATATCCCCCCCTCTTCCCTTCTCCCTACACCAAAGCATTCCGGTGCTGATCCATACTCATCTCACTTCACCCTCATCAGCGCAGCACAGGCCTCTCCACTCCTCTCTTCTGCTTAGGTCATACTTTCTTGATTTTTTTCTAGCCTACCGCCATATTGGTAATTAGCATTGCTGTTGACCGTCCCACACTACTCATGCGCAAATCAAGCGAAACTGTGAAACTGTTAGGAAAACGAACGTGTCAACAACATTGTGATGCTTTCTCTAATGTGGTAATTGCCAAAGTTCTATGAACCGCGATCCGTTTAAAAAAAAAAGAATGCCAAAGTTCAGGACCCACTTTAATGCCTTATGCATAAGGAAGTGAAGGGCAGTAGGATTAATAAAATAGTTTATGTATGAATGTATATTTTTCTGGGTCCACCAAATTGTAGGCTGTGACCCACCAGTGGGTCGCGACCTATACTTTGGGAAATACTGCTCTAACACGTAAAACTAACATAAACTAAAATTCAATACACTGAATAATGTCTGCTGGTTTTCGCGACTATTATCTGAGCATTCTTGGATTTTGGGTTCCAGCCGCGTTGCGGTCGAATAGTGTTCTGACTGCGACGAGGTTGTGACGCAAAGGTCAAGAATGCAAAGTAAATTAAATGTCAGGAAGTTCAAACCTCTCACTACGAATAAGATCTTAGGCATGTCAATACATTTTCTAATACCCTACCAACTTCAGCATGAGAATTTCAGTCCGTGCTTGCTGTTAAAATGTATTGAGTTATGGGAAGTGAAGTTTTTTTCAGGGGTTAATTTGAAAGTACTTAGTTGAACGCGATCAGCCCGACATAAAAAAAAATGCAGCAGCGTTCACCTGGAACGGGGATAGGAAACCACTTCGATAAAACAACCGGCCTTCAAAAAATATGGTCCTATGACACGATGCCTGAGAAGGCCAAACAAAGTATTGAGGCTCCACATATGTTGGTTATCCACTTGACGGGGCCAATGTGGGTTGACTGCAGACCAGTAATGGGCATTATGTATGTTAACTTCACCATTACTCATGAATGTAGCCTCATAAGTCCACATAATGCTGCGATGGAAAGCACGGTCCTTGCTCAGGTAGCAGTTGCAGAAATCAATGCGCTTAGAAAATTCATTGTTCACAAGTTCTTGGTGCAGCTGTACATGGTATGGATGTAAAGGATTATCAGCGAGGATTCTCCACGCTGTACTTTCAGACAATCCTGAGTCGCGGGCAATCCAACATGTAGAATCACGAGGATTAACTATCATTGCAGCAAGTACATCAACAGCCCTCTTGTCTCTCACAGGTAGTCTGATACGATGAAGTTTGTTGCGTGTCGGTTGCACTAGCCCGGATGTGCACACGCGACATGCAAGATGCTGGAATACATTGTACGAGTGATGGACGCGCTCTGAGTATCTCTCTGCGTACAAACGGGCAGCAGCTCTGCAGTTCCGACGACATTCCCATAGTATCATCAGCATGTCAAATGCTTCTTCATTTGTGAACGGTATTCTATTCAGAAAGCAACACCACAGACAGACAATGTCTGACACTGAAACAACTCTCACGATTAATGGTTGCAATGTAAAACGAATGACTGTCTGAATGAACCACCTTTCGATTGTCAGTTAACCTGCATGCAAATCCTGCAGTTCCTGTAGGTGGTGGATGGCTTATCTAATTGCTGAGTAGTGCTGCATTATTCTCCGCTGTTGCTCGGAAACAGTCTAATACCTACTGCACGAGTTCATGCAGTAAGGCACACAGGTCACTGCTAGTATCAAAGCGAGTCTCACACTCCAACCAGCAATACCACAATGGCGCAAATTGTGTATCTGACTTGCGTAGTTTACGCACAACCAATAATAATCGGATACACGTAACTGTTATTATTATACTGTTTCCGAACAAACGCGGAGAATAAGGCAGCACTAAGCAACCAGCAGATNGATACACGTAACTGTTATTATTATACTGTTTCCGAACAAACGCGGAGAATAAGGCAGCACTAAGCAACCAGCAGATAAGCCATCTAACACTTACAGGAACTGCAGGTTTTGCATGCACGTTAACGGACAATCGAACGTTCGTTCATTCAGACAGTCATTCGTTTTACGTTGCATGAATGACAGAATCAGAGCAGCATGTGGATCTCTCATCAGTGCTGAGGTCCGCCGAGCATCCGCGAATGTAAGACGGAGAGCAGAGTCGTGTTTGATATAGGATGGTCGACATAAATGAGGAGTGCTGTGTGCGAATGAGTGTTCCCAGTTACCAGTTCACGGTAGTTCTCTTACATCATACAGGTATTTACAGTACACCCGACGTCCTTTTCATTGTACGTACACTAGGTATGAACCCCAGGAAAAAAAATTTTGATTTCCTTTTTATTGTAGCAAGAAAACCCCGTTTGCCATCAATTTTCATTGTGCGTAAACTACGCACGTCAGAAAGAAAAGTGTCTAAGTAAATGTTGTTTCCTTTTAGACGATCTATCCAACGATGCCTTATACAACCCACAATCCCATTTGCAATTTAAAAACTCACCCCCTATACCCCTACTTCTGGTATGTTCGGGGAATGGGATTACTACCAATCGATGCTTCATATAGGGTATAGTAATGGCAGTTTTTTCGCGAACCCTCGGTGTCGTGTTGTTTCCGAGAAAAAGGGGTGATACGGGTGCTGTGAATCACGCTGTATATACATATATATATATATATATATATTATATAAATAANTATCATATATAAATCTTTTAATTGTGGGTAAATTGTTATCTTATTAAATTGCAGTCATGTTTTGATTTTATGTAGTTAACATTTTCCTCTTTGCAGTTATCCCACACAATGTTTTTTTTTTTTTGTAAATGTTAATACAAACATTATCACTTTAAGTTTTATTTTGATATGTCTGCAAATCTCTCTTAATACTGAATAAATGTTTACCCTGTCCGGTTATTTGTTACCGATGTGCTAATTATACATTCACTGTAACGGCACGGAATTTTTATCATTATTTTATATTGCGAAAAAGATGTATTATACTTCGACAAAGTTGTCGTCTGAAGTTCGCTTTCGCAAACGCCAACGAACGTGAAAGTGTTGTAGATAAGAACCACTTTATTCTTATCAGCAGCAAGTTGGACAACTTTTCACAGTTGAATGTGTTCTCATTTGCGAATAATATTCTTTTTGCATGTGATAGGTAATCTAAATGACGTGACAAGAATAACCGTACTAAAGTTATAAGCTCATGCGTTGCGTAATTTTCTTCATACTTCGTACCTACGTGAAGTGCCACTTAGTACGGCAGGTCTTCACTTGGCCTCATTACTTTTTTTTAACATATCGATACGCTTTAATCACGCAGTGATGCGGTTATACCTTGCTCTCTGCTAGGTGGATGAATAGGAACGTATTTAGTTTCTTTATTAGATCCTAACGTGTAAACACTAAGAAATAATTGTTTATATCACTGCTTTAGTAGCAGATCGTAGAATACCGCGACTCTATAATTATTTTATATAATACGAATGAAAGAAATCTACGGAAAATTTCTGTCGCGTATTGGTAAAGAAGTAGAAATTCTAGGAATGTTCCTATGGAGAGTAAACGTTTTGTTTAGTGTAAAATTTNTTCGCGTATTGGTAAAGAAGTAGAAATTCTAGGAATGTTCCTATGGAGAGTAAACGTTTTGTTTAGTGTAAAATTTAACTATTATAAAAAGAAACGCCCATTAAGTTACCAGAGTCGAAACTTAATTATTCACGTCAAAACCTAGTCCATAGAAACAGGAATCCCTTTCATGTTGACACGTTTCTCCTAGTGTTGTTTCCAGTCCTTGAAACATTTATCGAAGCTTTCTCTTGGGATCTCCAACAGGTGCCTTGTCCTTTCTTCTTGTGCCCCAAAGTATTTATTATTATTCTATATGAAGATCTTTCTGTTAAAAGTTGAGTGCTCATAGTACCACTTTACAGTTGTCTAGAAAATAGCATACGACACACAAGAATAAAGAAAAAACAATTATTTTATAATGATAATTAAATATTGTGTTCTAATTAAAATTTAAGAAGAAAGGCGGTCATCACATTATGCGATATATTCCAATTCCTTCAGTTTAACGATGATCGAAGATATCTTAGAAAATAGGTAGAAATACCTACGTTTTGCAGGTCAATAAAATGTACGAGTCTATCGACAAGTTCATTCTAATCTTCGGGAAATACGTAGTCAGTATTATTAGCATCTTCCGCCATCTTCATGTCACTCGTTGCAGCAAGTGAACGAGCGTTCTTGTTGCTTCCGGCCTTTATCACACCACTTGTCGAAGGAAACTAGCTGGTGAAATGTTTGGGAACGTCGAGAGAATCATCAATCCTCTTTATCGTCAGATACTTTTCCATCGCTGTCGTCAAAGACATCATCAATGCTGTCTTCATTATAGTCTTCACCTTCTGTTTCATCTTCAATGTCAAGTTTATTTTCTTTGTAGTAGTCGGATGGTCATCGTCAGTATTAAGAGCCACCAACCATGTATTTCAAAGTTCGTCGACTTCTCACGAAAGTCTTGCAAGTGTACATTCCACACAAACAGATTCTACCTGCACTCGTTCCGTCTTTAGCACTAATTGTCTCGTCACTATCGCCTGACGAATCAGTACCCAACGATGCTGCAGTGGGTATTGACGGGATCACATTCTGGATCTCAAAAGACGAATCAGTGCATTTCTTGATGTGGTTCTTCCATGGATAACCTTTCATAAACTGTGCGTAACAATTGTCGGAATGCTTCATCGTGCGAAAGGGAATCTTTGAACAGGTGGTTCTCTCCTGTCGCCGAGCATGGCAGCCTTTGCTGAAGATCTTTCCACAGTAGCAACACTGTTTTCCGTGTAATTTTCTAGAAGTGGGAGAAGGTACGTCCATAGAGGTCAGCTCTACAGTAGTCTTCGTACAATCATTAGCTTGCATCATATTCATTAAAAAACTAAAGTTGCTTCCACAGTAGCATCTTGTGTATCTACTTGACCTAGCTATTGCCATATATATATATAATAACATATTTCATTACTGAGATTGTCCATCATTGATTGTATAGGTGGGTGGTATGGTATGTTGGTTTTGTCGGTTGGTATATTCAGTTCTACAGGAACAGGTATCATCAGTAGCTAATCTTGGGCTCAATCAGTCTCGCCAGGGGCCAGTCTTGGGTGGAGTTAGTCTAGGTGGAGTCAGTCATTGGCTAGTGTGGTTAATCGGTATGGCCGCTTGTTGTGACCAGCTAGTAATGATCAATTGTATAGACAGTGATTTTTCTCGATTTTTCGAGTTCAATGTCGTTGGGGTCGACAAAAACCAACATGGTGGCTAAATCTACAGATTCTCTAGCGGTGAAACCGATGATTAATACACTAGTGTCACCTAGGTGATGAAAAAGTAAACAAATTACAAACAAAAAACGAATACGGTGGGTAGAGTGCATTCGACAGAATGAGAAAAGATGAGGGGGTAGGGAGGTGAATGTTAAGAAAATAAGAATCATTAGTTGTGGGTCAAACGAGCATGAGTAATCAGCCAACAAATACACTGGTGAGGGTGAAGCTAACCCAAGAAATCAACCAATGAGAAATATTAGTGGCGTGGAGTGTAATAGACTAATTAACCAATGAGAAACATTGGCGAGGGTCGGTCGTCTGTTGGATATGGCGCTTAAGGGAACCTCCTAAAATTTAAGTTTTTAAAAAAATTTGTTATAATTTTTATACATCTTTTTATAATTTAAAAATATTTTAAAACATTTTGAGGATTTTTTTAATTTATTGGTAATTTTTTAGGATTTTTCGTAATTTTTTTGTTCAAGGTTATTTAAGGTAATGGGGTCAAGGTCAAGGGTCAAGTTAGAAGTCACTTAGTTTCAATATGGNTTTTGTTCAAGGTTATTTAAGGTAATGGGGTCAAGGTCAAGGGTCAAGTTAGAAGTCACTTAGTTTCAATATGGTGGTTGGATTATGTCGTAACTTGACAGCTTGTAGACTCCAGTTTCCCCGTCCCCCTAAGCCACAACATTCTAAATTTTAATTTATTAATAATTTTAATACATTTTAAAAATAATTTTATAATTCCGTGAATTTTGATAATTTTTGGAATTTTTTGGGTTTAAGATTATTTGAGCCACATGCACGATGTCAAGGTCAAGGTCAGGAGTCAAGGTAATCGACATATAACGTGGCCGACGATATGGACACCGGCTGACCTGGCGAGGGTTGGTAGTGCCAGGAGCTTAGTCGATCCACCTGTCATCGAACCCCGGACCTCCCACATGTACATCTTAAAATATTTTGTAAAATAATTGTTATTTTTAATTTTTTTAGAATTTGTTAATAATTTTAGGGGGGTTTATTATTATTTTTTTAGGAATTTTTTTGGTTTCAAGGTCATTCAAGGTCATGGGCACAGGGTCAAGATAAAGATCATGGGTCAAGGTTAAAGGTCACCTGGATCCAATATGGCGGTTGGGTGACCAGAATGACAGAGCATGAACGGCGTCAGGCGCATGTGCCCCGTGCCCTCTGTGTCGCATTTAAAATACATTATGCCCGACTTCTCAATGTTCTACTACTTACATTATATGCACAGTAGAATCTCATTTATTCGGATAAACCGAACATCATCCGGATTAGCGATGATACGTATAATGCAGAAGTAAAGGGTATAAGTAGAATACATTACTGCCACATAAATTAAATTTAATACAAGAAACAACTTATCCTTCATTTCCACAAATATAAAGTATCAAAACAATTAAGCGAACGCAGTTAAAACACAGTAGTGAAATAGGATGTAGTCAATAAGTTCTCTTGTTCCAAATTTTGTATGACGTTTCTGTGAAGCATGATAACGCAGGTGTTTCACTGCTGCGAGTTCAACCGATGTCGTGCCCTAGAGCGCAGTAGGAGACACAGTGACCAGTTATGTACGAATTTAACTAATAGGGAAATTAAATCTTAAAGTACTGTACACACTTACTTCCATTGTCGATCCAGATAAACCGGACATCCGGATTAACGAGTGCCGGATGGGCGACGTTCCACTGCACAGCGGCCTTTAAGCGACGAAGTATGTCCTTGGGAGCGTGTTGCAACTCTCAGAGCAGGTCCTTTGTTAGTTGGGTTAAAAAAAGCTCTTGACGCAGGTGCCATTTAAGCTGTAAATGAACTTACACGGCATCTCCCTGCCTGCTGGAGTTATCAAGGACGCTTAGTTCCAAGGATTCACGGCAAGCACACCGCACCAAGACGACCAAAAAGAGAAAAAAACCGATGTACAGCTCTGATCACGATACAAGGCCCCGTGCTTCAATTTTGCTCCTAAGTATTTACCTTTTAATTTTTTTTTTATTCTCGAGATTATGCACGTGAGTTTGCATGTTTATTAACTCTCAGGTTTCCGGACACGAAATTCCACTTCGAACTTCAATTTCACGAAAATAGAAAAAGTATATATTTTTTAACAGGAGTCAGTGCCCAGGAATTGAGTCAAGCCGAGAGAACGGGGCAAATCATCTGCAGCCCGGCCTTTTCACCACATAAGCGTGACTCCTGGCTGTATGCATGTTTCAAGCAATAACGTTCTCGTCGCGTGAGAGAATAGCTTCACATCTCACCCGCAGCCAACCTTAAGGAGCGAACAGGGTATTTGCCCTGTGACTACTCGATGTGATTTGCTGAGAAACACCACGGGAAGAGAGAAATTTCTATTTACGTGCTTGCGCGCGTGAACCCTGCGTGCTTTGTAAACAGCGGAAATTACTTCGTTTCAAGCTCTTACGTGCATAAAACCAGTAACTAAAATAATATATTTCCACAAATCGAAACGCCGCTTCTATAACACGTTGTTAAGATATGGAACTAATTATATTTTTTCACTGCCAACTTCGCTGTCAGCATGACTGCAGTTGGAGGCTAAATTTTTTTAAAGGTTGATTTGATAAGTGCTTTATCGCGAACCAGCTATATACAAACCTCCCCAGGAGGCCGCCGAGCCATAGTCGAACCCCGAGGTACTTTGCTCCCATTCCGGTTAAGCTATTTTATGCTTGGATAAAAATAAGGTTTGTTCAACGTACAAGTCGTTATCCGGTTAGCTTCCCCAGCATAAATTGCGGAACTTAATAGCATACGATACTTAAAATAATATACACGCCAGGCCATAATTCTCATCCCATATTTCCGGTGCTACCTGCAAAGTTATCTCAGACAATAGGGATGAGTGATATCTGACCAAGGACTCATGAGCTCGACTACAGTATCGCAACTGCAGATTTCCAAATGCCCTGCTCGGCTTTGGCTGTGAAGAGACCAACTGAACCACATCCTTCTCTGCAAATTAGTACCTGGTGCTGCGAGGTGGCCAAAACACCGCCTTCTCGCAGTGACAAACTGCCATTCATTCACATTTAGAGACACTGTGGTTCATGATTTTTTTCTAACATAAATCTTTAATTATTAATTTTATTAATGCAAATTCAATACTTTAACCTTATAATGTCTTGATTGTAATAGTTGTTAGTTGTTCGGTTTTGGAAATTCGTTATTTACCGTTACATTAAAAGAGTTTTGTTTATGTATGCTTAATACATTTTGTATATGTTTTCATATTTATTCATATAAAGGGTTATAGCACCAGTCAAACTAACTGAAAAAGTCACAAAAGGCTGGTGCAGCACAACAGACAAACACAACTACTCACTGCTACACCACAAAAACAATGGATTGTAATGATTATTCGTAAGTAACATTAAGCCAGTTTTGAAATACCCATGTGCGTTGTGCACCCACAAGACAGGTTCTACCTATTGTTTGACATTATAGGATAATACGTATATGATATGAACTGAAGTTGCATGATAATCAAAAAGCAAGCAAATGCAATCATGAACAGTTGTAGTAATATTTATGACCTTTTCCTTACGCCTTGGCTATGACTTCAAATGAATGAGTGACGAATCAGGAAGGTTCGCGTTAAGCAACTGTACCGGCAGTCGCCTGGATGTAGACTAGTAAACGACGTTAGGAAATCCTCCCCTAGTGCAGCCGGCTGGGAATTCCGAAATGCAAGATATGTGTGCCACCACATGACAAAATACGATCGGTAATACCATTTAATTTTTTTTTATGCGAGGCCGCGTTTTCCCGTGTAGCGATGCGTACCTATATATAACCACAGGGATCCCTATTCGATCCTCATAGGGGTCTCACAATGATTTTCCAAGTGAGAAACATGGTGGACGTTGCACTGACAGCTGGGTCTTCTCGGGGTTCTCCCGTTTCTCCCACTCTCAGTCATTCGGTTGTGCTCGGTGCCTTATTCCATCCCCAATAACTGTTCCGCGGTGCAGTTATCCACTCCCATTATTATTTATTTTTAGTAATATTAATTTGGTTTTTATTCTCTCGCGGCGGGGAGGGGGGGGGGGGGGGG
>NQII01008632.1:20740-57997 GCA_002778355.1 Clitarchus hookeri | reverse complement strand
TGATGCCAGCACGCCGGGCCGACACGACCGCTCGATACGAGCACGCGGAAGCCACGCAGAGCGCTGTAAACAAACAGAGCTCAGTATTGTTCGATTATCGGAGATACGACGGCATCGTTTGTGTGTGTGTGTGTGTGTGTGTGTGTGTGTGTGTGTGTGTGTGTGTGTGTACGTCTCTATCTCAAACATGAAAAAAATAAAATATTAAATTAAAAAAATTTTCTTTGCTTATCAGCTTTGAAGACAATATTCAATCCGCGTTATTTAATCGCGTTTTCCAAATTTTCGCTGTCGTGAGCAAACTACGGCCACATGAGCTCGATTCACGCGAAAAAATCTTATGCCGTAACTCAATGGTTCTTAAGTGGTTCGTCAGTCACCATATTTATAAGAAAACAATTGCTCCACTTTAAAGAAATGTTTCCTTAATAGAACCAGGTTTCCAAAAATTAATACGTTTTAAATACTATCAATTCAGAAAAGTTTCTCGATGTTTTTTAACGCCTGTATCGGCACGGGCCAATGGAAGAGCAGGCCATGTTCGTTGTGTTGGTGATACTGCCGGCATCTGATTACAAGGCTACGGCGAAATCGCTAAGGAGCATTCGAACTGCAAGTTTCTGGGTTGAAATCCCCAGTAAAGCATTAATACACGTGAATCGTTTTCAAGCGTGTTTGTATAATAGTTTGTATGGAAAGTCGTCAGTCGCCCGCCGTAAAACGCGGGTCTTAAAAATAAATAAATAGACATAACGCCCACACCAATGTAAAGTACAATTTCCTGAGCTTCTGTTTTCTATACACTGTAGCATGCGAGAAGCAAATACTCGCCATTTAACCGGAAATTAATTACATTTAAAACCACAAGACACGCTATATACGTCATTTTGAAGAAATACTTTACACGTTGGTATGCTAAAAATTACTGGAGAGTTTGACCTTTCTGTGAGTAACCGCTCTACATAAATAGTATTTTACTATAGTTTACGAGATATTTGCTAGCGCGAATACGCGTAACTCGGTAAATAAATGTTCTGAATATACGACTTTATGTCAGAAAAAGTAAAAAAAAAAAAACAGTTATCCATCTATTTGCCAGAGAGTACCGATTTTTTCTACTTTTGTCATATTACATGTATTCATGGAGAAAATAAATTCATGAAAATGTTTAAATATAGAATTTTTAAAGCTTGCTTACATAGTTCCATTAAGCAGTAAGAGAAAAGTACGACTATATGGGCGTAGTTTAATCTGCGGGCTTTAATTGCGTATAATAAAGTCCCTCTGTTACAGATATAGCTTCACAGTACAGCATCACAACGGAAACACAGCAATCCTTGCGCGTAGGAGCGATGAGATGCTAGGGGTGCGTGTAAAATGTCGCCCCTGTTGCTCCTTCGCTTCTTGACCTCAAAACCGGACCCATATACTCCTCTTAAGAGCAATTGCTAATTGAGTTTTGTTTGAGACTCACTCATGTATAAATTGTGTAATTCTTAAGTCTTGTCACTTTACTCTTAGATGCAGCCCGTCATCCTGACAGAATTCCATGAAAAAAAAAATTATTATTTCCTGGCTGATTATACTAAAAATTGTTACAGATACGCCAAAGATGATATTGTGCTGCCGATACAGTCTGCGAGAATAAGGACGCTTAATTCCTTCAGTTTCCTGTACGGGAGGTTGGAAGCTAGGGCCAAAATGCCTGTGGGTGACTGGATCTGGCCAGGTGAGTTCAGCAACATGCACTAGTAAACAATTTGTTACAGATATATTTACGTTATTCTTTAAAAAAATACACTGAAGAGCCCAAAAAAAACTGGTATAGGCGTGCGTATGTAAATAACAGAGGTATGGAACCAATCAGAGTAACGCGATGCGGTCGGCAGCTAGTTTGGTTACTGCTGCTACAATGGCAGGTTAACAAGATTTAAGTGAGTTTGAACGTGGTGTTACAGTCGGCGCACGAGAGATGGGACATAGCATCTCCGAGGTAGCGATAAATATGGATGTTCGCGTACGACCATTTCACGAGTGTACCGTGAATATCGGGAATCCGGTAAAACATCACATCTTCGACATCGCTGCGGCCGGAAAAAGATCGTGAAAGAACGGGACAAACGACGACTGACGAGAATCATTAAACGTGACAGACGTGCAACCCTTTCTCAAATTGGCGCAGATTGGATTTGTGGACTGCTTTGCAGGATTCATGGTGTGAATTGCCTCCTGCATACCTTCAGACATTAGTCGAGTCCATGCCACGTCGTCTTGCGGCACTTCTGCGTGCTCGGGGGGCCTTACACGATATTAGGCAGGTGTACCAGTTTTTTTGGCTCTTCAGTGTATGTTTCATGAATGAAAGATATATTTAATGGGCCACGTCTTTATGTCTCTTGTATTTGTGAGTAGCTCTTATAAGCGTTTGAATGGAAACAGCGGTCAAACCAAACTTCTTGCGCATATACTCCAGTAGCACATCAAAACGTGCCAACAAAGTTCTGGTTTATATTTGTGTTTCACGAAATGAAATTAACAGTAATGAACCATAACGAAAAAACCATTAATTTCTTAAAAGGGCCCCATTCCAAAAAAAATAGCATAAAGTGAACATTAGTGTGCTAAAAATTGATGCGTGATAATGGTGTATTTTTGTCATTCCTGTCAGACAAAAACTATGAATGCCAGTGACTGCAAATATACTCTTAATTGGTACACATGTCCATAAACTTTAGCCTATTTCTGTGCAAATTGAATTAAATGCCACTTCATACTTCAAATATGTGCAATTCTAGACTATTTTGAAGTGCTTAAATGCAGCTCATTTAATTTTCTTGCTTATGAGATCACTTTTCTGTGTGCGTGTGTTGGTGTGTGTGTCTGTGTATTGTCCTCCCCCCCTCCACCTAAAACTTTTGAACGCATTAACTGAATTTCACCAAACTCAGTACATATGTATTACTTAATACTTACATTAGACTTTTATTGTTTTCGATCACACCGGGTTCTTATTTTCAAAATGGTTGCCATTGTTAACATGTAAGTTGATATGTCATATCTCGGGGACCATTTTGCCTACTTAAATTAAATTTTTCATGCAAACAGTGCATCATGTAAGCACCGAATTTAGGGATGTATAAAGTTATTGGTCAGCCATTTTGTAATATAGCACAACAAGAAAAAATATTTTATGTTATATTTCGAAAACTATTAACCCGATTTTTGCCAAATTTGGCAGTTAAGTAATATTATTGTAGGTCATGTTGAAATATGCTATTTGAATGGACAATGTACTTATGTTCGAAATGTCGGTCATACAAATATTGAATGCACATTTGCCTAATTTACGATACCATTCGGCCAATTTCGGCCAAACTTTGTATGTTGAAAGTATATTACAAGCATCATATATGCCAGCACATAACCATGGTTGTCCGCCATTTTGTAAGATAGCGCCAAATGAAGAAATACATTTTTATAACATATCTCGGATAACAATGTAGTACTAACAAGTAGCACTACTGCAGGTCATGTAAATGTGTTTGTTTTAAGTGGGTGGGGCATTTATTTTCAAAATGGCGGTCATACCACATTTTATTTTCATGCGCTAACCGCGCTTTCCTATCCTCACAATGCATGATGGCTGTTCACAATAATATCACCCGTCACGCCATTCATTATGTCGCTTCCTCCTTTCGTCATCCTCTCTGATACAAAAATATTTCTAAAAATTACCTGTATTAAAAAATTTCTCATTGATAAATAACTCAGAACTAATCAATATGGATAAGTGTAAATTATAACTTTAGTCCTGCCATAATTTAATTAATAATGGTAATTAAAAAACATACTGTATTGCATTTACAGGAATACAACCATGGTTAAAAGTGGCCAATTCCCGAATTTAACAACTTGATAACTGCGTTTCTATAACGTAACAGCCAAGATTCGATAGAGAGTAATATTTTTTATTATTCTAATAAATTATTTAGCATTAGTTTTGCAAATATTTTTAATTGTGTAAGCAGAGCAAAAAATTAAAGCAGCTAACATAAAATATTTTATGACAAAATGTGCTTACTGCCCCACTTATATTTTTCTCGCCTTTTTTTAAATGTGCTTTTCATGAGTAAGAAAGTAGCTACGTTTTAACCACTAAACCATAAATAAATGTATGTGTTACACGCTAAGAATTGTTCTGAATAGGAAGTTTTGAACTCTTGGTCAAATGTGTGTGGATTCGCATCAGCACACGGTGACTGCAAAACGAGAAAAACTTAGCATTTTACATTAAAATATAAATATTCAATGTTATGTCGTTTCTGTTTATAGAATTATTTTCTTCGTAAAATTACCCTATGCACTTTGATTGCTTCATTTACAAAATATTGTTTCCATATTACAATCAAAATCATGCAAAATAACTGAAAAATGATGGTGACTTAAAATTATTTGCAATATTTATAATAAAATATTAAACCATAACCCAACAAGTAATAGTGTCTTATTTTGAAAAACCCTTTTCTATGTCTGCGATATTACTTAAAATAATACTACAGTAAAATCACCATGTTTCTATCACTCTGCACGTGACTAGATAACATTGAAAATGTTGTATTCATATAAGTGATATTGCTTCTATGCTGTCATTAATCTCGATTTTGAGATGTTATTTACAATTTACTAGTGATCTGGTTAGTTAGATAGCGTTTCAAGAGACAAACAGAAATTCTAAATTGGATTTTAAAATATTTTTTCTTGCCTAAGCATAAAATTCAGTAAATACAAACAGTTAATTATCTCATAGCCATCTGGAAACCGATTTATTCCGCCCTCGGCTCAAAATGCAGTGAGTGTCAATAAAGCATTGGAAATAGTATTTTACAGTTAGTTATGATAGTGATACGTTTAGCTCTCCTAGTTTGAGCTATTCCTATTTATCATCTAAGTGAATATTAATGAGAGAATTTGACCATAAATGGAGACGCCTGTCCCAATATAAGACAGATTTTCTTCTTGTAAGGGACAGGTAACATGTTGGCAGGCTTGCGTTTTTGACTCGCCTTAGTTTTGCAAATCATACAATATTAATCGTTATTACACATCTGAAAAAAGGATTTCCATTAAAATAACGTACTGTGAAAGTTGAAAACATTTCAATTAATTATTCTAGCAGGCGATACAATAAGGTCTTAAGCATACACGGTGTGTGCGTTTAAAGTAAAAATTATTTTATAACCTGCCTCGGCCTACTGAGTGTAGTAATAATGTACTTCAGTGAAAATAAATTATAATACGCATTTTTAATTAGCGTTTATTACGTGCCGTGACACATGCCACGATATTGATAATACAAAAAAGGCGTTTACTACATTACACGGTAAAAAAAAATTTTAATACGTTACCGTACTTACGCACCCGTATTTTTCAGATAAAAAATTCTTCATACAAATATATATCGAAAATCAATTGATGAGACCATGGAATGCGATCAGTAAAACTATTGATGTCAAATAGATGGGCTGCTGATTTACTTAATACATTTAATTTATAAACGCCGTAAATTATCCACACAACTATTAAATACTAGATAATAGTCTCATTACTCACAATGACGGTTTAGAATAACTAATCGTAGGCATTGTAAAGATTCAATATTGAAATTCAAAGATATAATATGGAATAAAACAACTTGAAATGCCTCAGTTTTATTTGTGGCAAATATGAATTTAATTTACCAAAACCCAAGGGGTTTTTAACACGGGACCTGCATCACATGCCTCTTTTATATACTTGATAGTTGTCAAATTATAAATGGAATTACGAGCACGGCTAGCAATAGCACGATGATCTCACTCAAGATTTATGATTTATTGTTTAGAAAAAATGAAAATTGGGTTTCAAATAAACTACTGCGATTGGTAAAAGGGGTCGTAAATAATGCCAAATCACTCACAGTGACATACATGATCGTCCAGTTGATGCATTAAAGTACGAACATTTTGAGCGTCCAACTACATATTATGAACTATTAAATACGGAGTGGAGTCGCAAAATTTGTTTATGTAGCGCGGCAAAACTAGTTTGCAGTGTGGATCACTACACCCAGTTCACGTATCAGAAGGTCCTCTGCACACTTCTTGCTTGACGTACGAGTTGGCTATCGTCGGATTTAAGAGTTCTTCTTGGACATAGCCCTCAAAGTCAATAAAGATTACTTAACGGGGCGTATTAACGTAATGATCCGGCCTCCGCATTCTCGAGCGGCAGCGGCCAGGCAACAATCACGGATAAACGCAGCAGTTCTACAAAGAAAAGTACGAGCAGCAATGAAATTTAAAAAAATGGCGTGTGGGGAGTGCACCCAGGGCAAGGCGACACCCTCCGAGTGACGGTCTTTCCAGCTGGGACCCGTAGGTGACCGTCATCCCCGGGCATGACATGAAATGAGACCCTGGAATGGAGCGGCGCTGGAATGCAAGGGCGGGGGAAGCGGGAGTACCCCGAGAAAACCCGCAGGCAAGCGGCATCGTCCAGCACGATTCCCACATGCGAAAATCCGGGAGGGAACCCACCGGGGATCGAACCCGGATCGCCGTGGTGGGAGGCGAGCGCCCTGGACACTACGCCACCGCTGCCCCCTAATGAAATAAAATAAGGGTCCTAGGGACGGAGATATACACAAACACTGCTCTTAAGCGCAGCAAAGATCGACCATCCCTATAACGAAGGATGATCGACCATTACGATCATTCTCCCTAATGAGGAAAGGAAATAACGCTGCGTCGACTCCTCTTGAGCAGCGGTGCAGCAGTTCCAGTAACAGAACTGGAGCAGAACTCTTAATCGGCAGCTCGTTGTACTGCATACGTGCGTATACGCGACGGCTATTGTTTCTGGTCCATACGTGCAAAGTCAATAGAGGTGGTACGCAGCTTCCCCTGACAATATTCGTACCCGCAACCCGCTACGCCGCTGAGGTTACCGCAATGCGTACACCGGAGGCGCTCACGTACCCACACAAACGCAAACTTGTTATACAGCTTGAGTATAAAAGAATACCCCAACTTTGAAGGTCTATAATATCCAAACCAAACAACCTACAACCTTGATTGACCAATCAAATGAACCATGGAACCGTGAAGTTTGTTTATCATACATTCATCAATGTTCAATGTCATCACCATCGGCGGCCCGAACGACATATACGCGATAATCAAAACTCGTTCCACGCTCTTGTCAGCATGTCCGGTGTTACGGTTTGGATGGCGTTCGTAACTCTCGGTTATAGGTGGTGAGGGGGAAGCGAGCTCGCATTGCACACGTCAATGTGAAGGGGATGGTATGATGTTTCCTTTATATGCCGAGAGATGACACTGGGAGCGTTTGTCGTCGCACTATGAGCATGTATTGTGTGTTAGTCCGCATCACGATGACGACGGAACAACAGAAGGCGTTCTGTGTTGTTCAGTTTGCTAAATTTGAATCGGTTACGACTGTTCAACATGAATTCCGTCGCAAATACGGACGTCGTCCTCCCGATAGGTGGAGTATCGTACGTTGGTATCGTCAGTTCCGTGACACAGGGTGCCTTTGCAAAGGCAAAAGTTACGGGCGGCCGCGTGTGTCCGGAGAGACTGTGCAACGGATTCAACAAGCGTTCGTTCGCTGTTCAAGAAAATCAACTCGACAAGCTAGCCGGGAAATGCAAATCCCTCAATCGATGGTATGGATAGTGTTGCGAAAGCGATTGCTGTACAAACCATACAGGTTACAGCTTGTACAGGCTCTTACCGAAAGGGATAAAGAACTGAGACGTGATTTCTGCACGTTCGTTCTTGCCCAGAACGAGGTAGACGATGCCTTCATGTCTAAGATGTTTTTAGCGATGAAGCGACGTACTATACAAACGGTAAGGTGAACCGGCACAACGTGCGGATATGGGGTCAGGAGCCTCCACACGAAACCACCTAACACGAGTGCGCTTCCCCCAAAGTGAACGTGTTTTGCGCTGTATCCAAAGACACCGTTTTCGGCCCTTTCTTCTTCACGATCCCACTGTTACTGGAATCCCTTATTTGGACATACTTACAGAGTGGTTGTTTCCTCAGTTAGAAGAGGCGGCGGGGGACTTAATTTTCCAGCAGGATGGTGCGCCACCCCATTGGCATCTAGCTATTCGCGGATATCTGAACGAGACGTTGCCGCAATGCTGGATTGGTCGAGGAACAGCTGGCCCCCAAGAAGCCCGGATCTTACCTCGTGCGTTTTTTTTCTATGGGGGTACATAAAGGATCAAGTGTTTCGTCCATCATTGCCGTCTAACATTGACGACCTCAGAACGAGAATTACGGACGCCATCCAAACCGTAACAGCGGACATGCTGACAAGAGTGTGGAACGAGTTTGATTATCACGTAGATGTCGTTCGGGCCGCTCATGGTGGTCACATTGAATATTTATGAATATATGGTAAACGAACGTCACAGTTCCACGGTTCATTTGATTGGTCAACCAAAGTTGTTGATTGTTTAGTTTTAATATTATAGACCTTCAAATTGGAAGTATTCTTTTATACTCGCCTTGTATTTAGGAGCCCCGCCCACCTGAAGTATTTCTCTGAGTTCGAGGTCATGATAGCTGAAAGGTGATACTAAAACGAGCGCCTGGGCGGAACGCTCTGAATTGGCGTACATCCATGTGCAATGTGCAACGTGGGGCTGATAAAGCAACCATATAAGTTTATACGGCAGACTCTGTCGCCGCGGTGGCATGGGCGTTACCTTTCGACCGCAAGATTCTAATCTGAAAAAAATTCATGGATATGTGAAATATATACATTTGTTAATTGTAACTTTTTATCAGTTTACAATGTAAAGGCGGGTTAAACCATGATTAGCCTACCGGCATACACAGAAGTCGTTCAATTCAAACTATTTTCAAAAATGTATTTTTGGCACTGAAGTAAAGTCAGTTTTTCATATTCCTACAGTACTTAACAAATTTTGCACATATATTAGACATGTAAATTATATACGAAAAAATTGTTTACCACTTACTCATTTCAAAAATTTCACTTTAAATACTAAAAGAGACATCAACGTTTCTTAAGTGGACAAAAGTTTTCTTACCGTCCAGACAAAATTCCCACTCTTATCTATTGAAGAGTTTGTAAACCAAATAATACTTATATAATTAATTAACCTAATTATTTAGGGACATATCAAATGTATTAACAAATAATTGCTTTCTTTTGTAGTGTTACGCTACTTTTAATGCAAGTTTCATAAGGACCGGTCTGATATTTTCATAGAATAAGCAAAGAAGCCTGTGCTTAAACCAAACAAAATATCCTAATTAAAGTTCATATAAAAATGTTATAATTTTGTAAGTTATTATTTTCGTGTTTGCCAATAGCAAGCAATGCTTGAATCTTTTACAATTTTAAAGCCATATAAAGAAACACATCGAATAGTTGGTTTCTTTAGTAGGATTTTGCCTAAACTGGCGAGAATTGCTTCCATTGTTAGTTTATTTTTCAGATTTATTTGCCTACATAAATTTATGTATTTCAGTCAGTGTTTACGTGCAGTTTATGTAGTTACGATCAAGTATAGGTTTTCAGAGGTATATTTCAGAATTATGAGGTCAGTCGCAAACCACACGAGGTCCCGGATTCATGTCTCTGATAAGCCGCAGATATGTGTGTTTATTAAGTGTAAGTTTACGTTATTAAAATATTTAAGACATCTTCCGACGAAATTCTAGGAGTAGGACGGCGACATAAAAAGTCGTATACACGGTGAAATCTGAGCTGCTCGTGTTAATGCGCCCGCCTAATCGGAGCAATCTCCCGTGTTTGAGGAATACGGAGGGAGCTGTAAGGACGATAATGATACGCCTATCAAGTTCATTATCGTCTCTACGGCAGTGAACCCAACTTCCAGGCTTTTCGTTGTGCTGCATGTAACTGCGGGACTAAACGCGGCGACCCTCTAATCTTATTGGCGGAAAATCTGAAGTAAAGTTTAATGCCGTTATCTATCCTAGCTTCTAAAAAAATATATATATTTTTAGCGTATGTCTTGGTGAAATTAGCAATAGCGTCTCCAGTGTGTGCGATGCCTTGAAGTTCGTATCCAGTCTGAAGCGGTTGTTGTTTTCGTGGAGCAACGAACTGTAAACACCATGAGACGCATTTCAAGGCTTACGAAGGGCGCGTTGGTATGGGAGTGGTGTAATGGCCGAGTGCGGCATGATGTTGCAGCCATCTGGATGAAGCCGGCGAGGAACGCGTACGGCCCGTGGCCGGCGTCCGGCGAGATCGACCTCATAGAGATCCGCGCGAACCGCAAGTACACGACGGCGGGCGGCGTGTCTCAAGGCGCTGACAACATGGGCGCCGCCCTGCACTTCGGACCCAACTCCAGCTACAACATATGGAGACCAACCTACTGGACCAAGTGAGTACGCACCTATCGATATCTGACTCCGAGAGCTTATCGATAATTCCGATAATTCGATAGTGTATTTTAATGTCGCCAGTGCCAAAGTTCAGTTGTTGGAAATGCCAGCAGTGTCGGTATAATTAAATTACTGACAATATCAGCGACGTCGGTGCTATTTAAAGCATCACATATATTGGTATCCTATCACAATTATTTCGACATACTCACTCTTGAAATGAGGATCAATCCATTACCATCAGTTATATTATAATTTATAGGACTTCTGTAAGATCGAAAATAGCAACGACAGATGTCGATTAATGCCGATGTCAGCGTTATTATTTACATCCGTAATATCAATAGTAACTTTAATATTGATGCTATGAAACGGTTAACTATCAACAACGAAGATCCCTACAAGCAAACTGTTTCGAAATCGTCATTTAGGATCATAAATCAGCAAAGTGGCCTTGTCTTAAATCGCAGTATAAAACTCGGCACACGCTAGCCGTAACTCCGTGGGGCCACGTGGTTGCTGCACCGACCTTCCACGATGGCGATCCGGTTTCGACTCAGGCGAGATCGTGACAAGATTTTTGCATGAGGATAAAAAGTCAGTTTTCTTCCCCCTGTCCCCTTCCAGCATTCGTCTTTCTCTACTTTTATCGTATTGTTCTACGTCACCCTTAAGAGGTTACAGGTAACTGTAGGCCTTGCCTAGAAAATGTGTGACTCGGTACGTGTTACCTCGCTCTAGGGTGCTCACCCCTCCCCGCCCATATAGACATGTCTATAAGGGGGGGGAGTGAGTCTGGTAACGCTTTGCTGTCCAGTAAAGCGTTAAATTGTTAGTAACGTAATTGTGTCCATATACACCTCAAATAGAGTTTTCCACCACCAAGATCACTGAGTTACTAGGCTACTCACGGCTCAAGCGAAAGTATGGGACGAAAATACACACTGTCGGTACAGAACAACCCCCGCCTATCATTCCGATGTCTCTTTGTAATGTGCCTACCGTAACAGTGAACATCCTCCATAAGCAATGAAATTACAGGTGGAGCAGAACATTTTTTGATGCGTGTAATATGTAAGTTCATACTTAAACGCGTGTAAAACACAAATATGCCAAATTCTTTTGCATAAATTTAAAGACAACACTCGAAGTACAACGCCAAGATTTAAAAAATAATATGCCTTAATTCGCTGCCAACGTAACTGGCTGCCTGCATGCGAGTGTGTATATTCAGTTACCGGGCAGTAGGTTTTTTCAAAGGTTGGTTTCAGAAGTGCTGACTTTGCCGTGAACAGCGTATAGTACTTAATTTCCTTCTTGCGTTTCCACGATTGTTGTCGAGACTGAGTTAAACACTTGACATATTATTAAGGGTATACTCGTTCACGTCTGTCATGTTGAATGGTCAGTCCTGTGCAAGTCCAGAAGATATAACCAATACGGACACCGCCTTTTCCTGGGCAATGCTGTCGGTTGCTGCTCACACACCTAACTATTTAATAACCGGTTTCTTATTGTGTCACGGATCTACTGAAACCACTTTCCATTGGTTCCAAAGTGTCAGTTGTCAGTTGTTTAGAGAAATGCACACGTACTTTCCACGCCAGAAATTTCATTTTTTGAAACACATGAAACAAAATAACAAAATATTACTGTGTAATTTAAAGGGTAAACAGCGGCTATTGTACATCACCATCAACTCTGTGGTAAATATTACAATTGAAACCCGTCCCCTTTATCATCGCAGTTCGTGTAAGGGCTTATGATCAGTACTCTGGAAGCGCAATCGCACGAAAAATTCATGTTTAGGATTTCGCGTTAAAATTTTCGATTCGATAAGATTACGTACGGCCAAATATTGTCTCTAGCGTATGGGCTTCTTGTCAATATTTTAACACTTCTTAGGAAAGAATACGTAATAAACAGAGACCTGAATATTTCGCCGTTTGGTTCACACACTTGTAGGTTTATGTCACCTCTTCAATTAGTACGCGACTTGCCGCCTGGAGAGCGTGCAGCTAATAATAAACGTGCAAAATAATGCAGGCCCAATCATGGCCTCCCGTTGCGGTAGCGACGTGTCAATAAAGCCGGCCCTACACGATGCCCGTTTCAGTAGCAGTTTTCATGCCCATTTTTTTCTAGCGTTTCTGCTCTCGTGTAGGTTACATTTCAGCCCCCTCCGGAAGTGTCCTACCCCGGGTATAGCAGTTTCCGTACCCATGGGCATGCCGAAACGGTAATAGAACGTGTTATACTTTCTACTATACCCACAGAGCTGTGACAGACGAGATGATAGACACCCGATTAACAACCTCAAACGTGCAGCTCTTTAATTTGGGTAGGAATATTAAATAAATAATTTTTTCTAACTGTGCAAAAAAAATG
Source organism: Clitarchus hookeri (assembly GCA_002778355.1). Lineage (NCBI taxonomy): Eukaryota > Metazoa > Arthropoda > Insecta > Phasmatodea > Phasmatidae > Clitarchus > Clitarchus hookeri. The sequence goes on along the minus strand of NQII01008632.1, from coordinate 45,146 downwards.
TAACAATAAAAACGGCTAAAAGTAACGCGAATATTATTTTATTTCGTGAGAAAAAAAACCTAGCGGTATAATCGTCGGTGTTACATCATATCTGCCACATAAACTGACTGCGATACAGTTAATGCAAGTTATTTGCAACTTCAAGATCCCAGTTAATTTACCTGCTGGTTGGCAGTTATGTGACGCGTGGCGTGCTAGCGGATGATTTACTGCAACTCTGCATCCATCAGCTGTTGTTTAGGTCACACAAGCTTTGAACGGCAATGAAATGTCATGTACGGACGTTCGCGAATAGAACGGCCCTGCGCGTAATTTGCAAGTAAGCCAGTTATGCCCCGATTAAGGTGAAGTGAGGTCGATGAACGCATATGGATGTGTGTCGAATCAGAGAGAAAACCATACGCCGTATGTATGTATGTGTGTGTATGTGTGTATGTATGTATGTGTATGTATGTATATATGTGTGTGTGTGTGTGTGAGTGTTATTTGTTTTGCTGCACCTCGGAAAATAAAGGTAGTGGTGTGTTGGTTAGTGGGAAATACGTTATACTGTTCCCAATTATAATAAAAACTGTTGCGCAACAGTGCTTTGCCGTCTGTATCGATATTGGTGCACCGCACACACTACCAACGTACAGTAGGGGTGGGTGGGTGTTCCCACAAAATTCTCGCTCAAACTCTCTGAAAGCGGATGTCCGCCAGTGTGCCGCGTAATCACGTTTCCACGACGCTACTCACTAGCGAGTAGCGTGAGTGTAGCGTATCGCTGGTGGGAGCAACCCTGGATGTGACGTACGTGGGGATGTAAGAGGGACATGACAGCTTTAGGAAAACCCGGGTTGGCATGCAGCTGTGATCTCTAATGCCCGGTCGCACCGTTATGACCTCCGATTCGGGATCAGCCGATCCTAGTTCAAAAATGATCCAAGGAACACAGCTGTGAACTTTGCACCACCAAGATCTCGGTTAATTTAATCTCGGATCGCGTGATCTCTGGTTTGTGGGTATGCACAAAGTGGCAACAGTGGTGAGAAAATTGCTGGACGCTTTTTATTGGTTATAAATGTGTGACGTCAAAGTTCCGAAGAGGATAATTTTATTTTGGGTGGTTATTTTTAATAGGTGGATTGGCTGCACTGTTTAATCGTTTTTTAATTTATTTGTATTTAAAGCCATAGAACAGATACGAATTCACTTTTCCGAGAAGGAAAAAAAAAAACTTATTGATCTCGTCAAAGAAAACATTTTGCTATCGAAAATAAAAGCACAGGCGCAGGTGTTTTTAAAAGACAAAGGAAAGGCATAGGAAACTCTTGCCTGCCAGTTCAATGCGTTATCTTCATTATCGGACTCCGATTCAGAAAAAGGCATATTGCGATAATATGACATAGGTCTATAGAATAAACACAAGGAAACAGTAGTGTTCATTAACCTAAAATAATTGCACATAACCTAAATTTAGAACATCATGTCAAAACTTCTCTGTTTACTACATAAACCTGTAACTTGATTTAATGTACTCACCTGAAGATTTTATACCATTTTCAAATACAAACAAAGAATTGGTAATGCTTATTTCATCTTCACATAACTTATATTCAGCACAGACTTTTATTCTGCTCTGTTCACTTTATAAACACTTATAATAAATTTTATGTGCCAAACAGAGCTTAAATACCGCATATTGGAATGTTTATGCGATTTTTAAAACTCGTTTGCTTTTCAAATTACTTAGACATTTTAAAATAAAGAACTCGTATTTAATTGATCCCAGGTCATCCTTTTGAACCGCCAAAATGCATGGTTCAAATTGATCTTAGTTTGGCGCGCCGAACATAATTGTGCAACTGCAAAATGTGCTGAACCAGGTTCAAGCCGCTATTTGATCCTATATCATTGCTGAACTTCGATGGTGCGACCGGGCATTAGCCGGGGGCATGCGATGCCATGTGCAGACATTGGTTCCGTGTTTGCCATCTCTTACAACAAGATAGACGTGGAATATCTGTGTGTGTCATATGTATCCGGTGAAGCTCTCAACATTTCATTGGCCGTTGCACCCTGATTTTTTGTTCACTCGTCCACAGGTGTATAGACGAATGGTTGCTAATGGTGCCCTATGTTTTTATTTGTAGCTGTATTCACATACATTTATAACAGCAGTGAACTGAATTAATATAATAGTGTTTATATAACTCATTCACTTATTTTATAGCGGAGCCGTGTTTTCAGGACTGTAATATTTTTTTCGAGGTAAGTAATTTTTTTGTGACGCTCCTTGATTACCAGATTTGAGAATAAAATTAATTGTATGAATGTATGTGGTTTCAAAAACTAGGGGATAGAAATCAATGTGTGTCATATGAGATACGAGCAACGTGTTGAAAGTGTTTAGGGCTATATTTCACGGTAATTTTTAATTTCATTATATGAAAGAGATTTATATAAAGGCCACATAAATGTCAATATTTGTATCCAAATGATTATAGTTTTCAAAATATAGCACCGGAAAGTTGAACATTTCGGAATACGAGAGCCCAAGTTTCTGTGCTCCTAATTAACTTTGCCAAATAAATCACATGTCATGTGATCTACATCATATAAACAACATATTAATTAAGTATCAAGGGTATTTAACAATGAGGTACTCGGGTACTGATATCCTGAATCTCTTTTTAAAAAAGGTGTTATGTTTTTGCCAATCCATTTTTATCCGTCCGAGAGAAACTAATTAATATTAGTTTCCCTTAGACGAATAAAAATGTTTTGACAAACACATCAGTACCTACTTAAAAGAGATTCAGGATGCCAGTAACCGAGTTCCAATTGTTAAATACCCTTGATAGTTAATTAATATGTTGTGTATATGATGTAGATCACATGACATGTGATTTATTTGGCAAAGTTAATTAGGAGCATAGAAACTTGGGCTCTCATATTCCTAAATATTCGACTTTCCAGTGATATATTTTGAAAACTATAATCATTTTGATTACAGATACTGACAACGATGTGGTCTCTATACAAATCTCTTTCAGATAACGAAATGAAAAATTATCGTGAGATACGGCCTCGAAGTTCGGTGCTGGCAAGTTAAATTGAATTGCTTGCACGGGCGTTCCCATGATTCGCGGACGAACGTGTTATGTTCAGGAACCTGACAGACGCGGGGCAGACGTTCGCGGACGACTTCCACCTGTTCGGCCTGGTGTGGAACGAGACGTCCATAACCTTCACGGTCGACAACGCGGTGATAGGCTCGATGTCGCCGCCCGAGGGTGGCTTCTGGCAGCTGGGCAGGTTCGACAAGTCTCCGGGCGGGGAGAACATCTGGAGGAACGGAACAAACCTGGCACCGTTCGACCAAGAGGTGGGTACCTAGTCCACCGAGCACGCCGCCAGGAGATATTTAACAGTGACTGCGAGGTCTTTCTAATAATTACTAAATAACTCTCAGTAAATCCCCGTGTTTAAAGTAGTATTTACGAATCTGTGTGTTGAATATGTTTACAATTTGGTCGCTTGTAATAATGTGACGTGGGTTGAACTTCAAGATTTTTAGAATAGTATGGTTAAAATGTGCCTCTTGGTAACCGTTTTAAGTCATAAACAATAGGATAACCAAAAATACTATTGAATTTATTTTTCGTGTCATCTATCACTTGTCTAAATAAAATTTAACTTCCTCTCTACGAATAGTACGATCATCTATATCGAATATTTATCTCATTCACATGCTTAATAAATTTTATTCTCGTGGAGAAAAATCTTAAGTTAAAATCTTAACTTCAAAAGAATTTTGGTAGTGACAATTTGCACACAGTATTATATCGTTACCACTTCTTTCCACTGTCGGCGAAGAGTGTGATTCGCGTCAGATTGATTTTCAAAGGTAATGGAATTAAGGATATTGAAAAAAATGTTATTCTTTCAAGTAAAGCCATTTAAAACGCTTTTCAAAACAAAGAAGTATACAATTTTAAAGAAAATCAAGGGAAACAGTTATTACAAACTTCTGCGTCTCTTAAATTTATTTTTAAAACGAAAACCAAAAATTATGTATTTTGAGTATATGTTGATTTTTCGGGTTGAAATTACTTCGATGGAAAAATTTCATTTCACGTGGTTTTGTACCTGCATGGAAACCATTCAGATAAACAGATTCAATGTCAGACTATTTACGAATTTAATTTTGTTGGAACTGTTCACGAAAACACGGCAGTCAAAATATTCAAATATGCTCTGAATAAGAAAGAAATATGAACTATAAAGATTTTAGTTTGTGTGGAACTGTGAAAATAATTTATCATATTTATATTGAATGAAGAACACATAATTTGTAGTAAAAAAAAAAGTTCTCGAACTAATGAAAACAAAAAGGTAGCTGTAAGCTAGATATTTACATTTAACTATTGAATTTTAATAACAATAAATCACAAATAGAGATAAACCGCCTGTTTTTAAAAAAAACTGGTAAAAACGTAAAACACGTAGATATTTTTCTGGGGAAATTGTCTTGAGGACAAACAACTCGACTTGCATAAAAGTCTGTAGCACTTTTGGAAATATTTTGACAAATCAGAGAACATGTCACTGGAATTTTAAAGTTTTGATATTGAAATGTTCCCAACTTGGGCACCATTGTAAATAATGATTTAAATTTTTGAACAGGAAATATAGGAAAATACGTTTTCAGCTTCCCCATGTTCAAGTTTACCCTGCTTTCGCAATTATCATAATTAATTATACTATAACAGTTTTAAGAAAATACCTTGAAAGACAGTAATTTTTAAATACTTTAAAACCTAAGACAAAAAAATATATTTTAGTTTGTAGGTTACAATGACATTCATTTCAATCAGCTCTGGTGCTGCAAGCTGCGACTGTTAGCCCAACGCACCAACTACGATGTCACTGGTTACGTCAAAGCCGGCTGCAGTCACGGTGATTTTCCATGATCGCTGCACGTGAATACAAAATTACTCCTTAAGCTGTGATCCCAGTAAATCCCGATGTTTAAAGTAGTATTTACGAATCTGTGTGTTGAATTTGTTTACAATTTGGTCACTTGTAATAATGTGACGTGGGTTGAACTTGGATTTTAGATTAGTATGGTTAAAATGTGCCTCTTGGTAACCGTTTTAAGTCATAAGCAATAGGACAACTAACAATACTATTGAATTTATTTTTCGTATCATCGGTCATTAGTCTAAATAAAATTTAACTTCGTCTATGCGAATACTACGATAATCTATATCGAATATTTATCTCACTCACATGCTTAATAAATTTTATTCACATAGACAAAAATTTTAAGTTAAAATCTTAGCTTCATTTGTAAATAAAAATAAAAAATTCTTGTAAATATAGAAATTCAACCACCAGAACTTCAGTAAAAACTTAATTAATTTTTATCAATATCGTTTGCTTTCATGCAAACTTATTTCTTGATAATTCAAACTGGTATAAAAACGAGTAGGTACGCCTGACAGTTATTTCCCAGGTTTGCATGACAGTTCCAGTTATCAGTATTTTAGATATTAATGTTTACGTCCTTGCTTCTCTATATAACCCTCAATAAATAATAACTAACATGCGATGTAGACGTGTCTTTTATTTTCATTTCTTTTATAAAATTAATTGAAACTTTAGTAACCATAAAATAATCGTCGTCGTTTTTTATAGATAAAACATGCATAGAGATGTGAATTTATGATGCATGTAAAGTAAGTCGAAGAGTAAGAATTTATAGTTGTTGCCTCGATAATTGAAGCCGCCACATGTTTTATAGAAATAGAAAAATCGCATTAATCCAAATACTGTATTTTTAAAAATTTGAGAAAATGCTAACCGCTGGTGCGTCAAGACTGCAGTGCGTGTTTTGTCTACAGTTCTTCATCGTGCTGAACGTCGCGGTGGGGGGGAAGTTCTTCCCTGACGGCTGGATCAACTTCCCCTACCCCAGGCCGTGGAACTGGACATCCGCCCACCCCATGAGGGACTTCTGGGAGCGGAGGGATGACTGGCTGCCCACGTGGCACGGCGAGGACGTCGCCATGAAGGTCGACTACATACGTGTCTTCCAGTAGGATCGCCACGAGTGAAGAGACGAAGCCATTCGAGGATTCCTCTGTGTGCTTCGGAGGTGGTTTCCTGACGTGATGCATAGTACCTGATTAATCGCTTCCATATGCTCGTGGCGCCGCCGTGCGACCAGCCATAGTTCCTTCTCTTCCCAAGAGACTAGAAAATGCATGCCACTTTGATGTACCGTGATGGGAGGGGGGGGGGATGTCGTTCGACTCCATTCGAAAGAGAAGGAGCGATGATTGTCGTGAGTTACTTGGCTGGCCGCATGAAGGCAGCACGGGCACACGGAAGCAATTACAAAGTTACCTTGCGTCAGGCCAGGAATCTAGCTGCAAATACGCGGGAAGCCGATGACAGGACTGTCGCAACTCGTCTCCCGGAAGAAGTGGCACCTACCTGCCTGTGTGTTCATGTGGCATTATTTATTCGCGCGTGCCTGCACTGCACTACTAGCCTTGTTCGCAAGTTCCAATAAATGTTATCACAGACTAGTCAAATATACAGAAGTGAAACGGCTGCGTGCATCCCTCCACAAACTTACAGGACAACTAAATGGCCTCACTTCTTAGAAAAAGGACGCAACAGTGTGACTGCAAGCAATCTTTTCCGACTCCAGTTGAATCGTTGAAGGACCTTCCTCAGGTTGGTACAGCTAATCCGACGCAAGGTTTGTTTCCAAAGTATNGACTCCAGTTGAATCGTTGAAGGACCTTCCTCAGGTTGGTACAGCTAATCCGACGCAAGGTTTGTTTCCAAAGTATCATGCAATCAGTACGTGATCGAGCAAACTTAACATAAAAGGGACAACCCCGCCAATTCGCTTCTGCTTGCATATCTATTCTGTGATTGTATGTTATTTGTTAAGTACAAATACAGTGATAGCACCACGTTGTTACCAAAAATATGTTAGGAAATATAATTCAATNGACTCCAGTTGAATCGTTGAAGGACCTTCCTCAGGTTGGTACAGCTAATCCGACGCAAGGTTTGTTTCCAAAGTATTATGCAATCAGTACGTGATCGAGCAAACTTAACATAAAAGGGACAACCCCGCCAATTCGCTTCTGCTTGCATATCTATTCTGTGATTGCATGTTATTTGTTAAGTACAAATACAGTGATAGCACCACGTTGTTACCAAAAATATGTTAGGAAATATAATTCAATNCATGTTATTTGTTAAGTACAAATACAGTGATAGCACCACGTTGTTACCAAAAATATGTTAGGAAATATAATTCAATAAATATGTTGTTTACAAAAGGTTGTGCTGACTTTTGTGTTTTTGAATACCTTGTCCACTGTCCGACTCCTCGCGGCATTGTTCCAGTCAAGTTGAACACGCATCAAAATTCCCTTTTGGTTACAATCTATCAGCAGCAATAGTTCTACTGCTGACTTGCGTTTCTCAAGTCGTTAAATTCCAAGCGAAATGTGACACAAGTATGAATACAACTTATAACAGCATGAACAGAAAAAAAAAGGTTTTGTGAACTCGGAAGCGTTAAACACATGTAATTTTTATTTAAATACAGTGACAAAAAAAAAGTGAAGCACCCAGAAGATACAGTCCAAGTTGAACGTAATTTGGTGCACGTGCATACCATTGCTGGATGTGTAAACAATTAGACATTGGTCTGCATCGATTAGAATACCCACTAGAGTGCATCTGTGGTGCCAACACGATATAGCGATAGTGCTACAAGGCGTGTGCGGTGACTGAGCCAGTCAACACAGTGAGGTGTCCACCGAGCACAGAGTGTACGCCTCGCAGGCTTATTATGGGCTGTTAACGGTTATTTGAGCACTTCTCAGATCATCCTTTCGAAAATGCCACTGTCACTACTTGCATGTATTTTAACGAGCACGTTGACTGGCCGCAAGTAAAGTTGGCAACGTTGGAGGGAAAGTAGTCCCATGTCTTAACGTTGAACTAAAAGTGTTAGGCAAACATTTTTGAATACTGAAACAATTTATTTTGTTATCTGTTTTTTTAATATATATAAGTGTAAGAATTAGAATATTTGTAAATTATTTGCGTTTCTAATAATTCCGCAGTTTCGCTTGACCGAAGTATGAATAAAATGAATAGGCAATGTTAATTTTACGTATAGTGGAAGAATACACAAGAATATTTTGAGCAAGCCGTTCAAAGTGGCTCAGTTTCCCGTTAACAGCCGTTACACAGCCTTACAGGCACTTGGCGGGATTTGATAAAGGGCACGTTGTGGATCTGCTTTAGGCGGGGTGGGAGTATCGCGCAACTGCCGTTCGTGTGGTGCGTTCCTATGGCACAGTGGCCTGATGGAACCAATGGACACATGACGGCTCCCACACGCACATCGTGAAGGTTCCGGTCGACCAAGACAGACCACGCCCAAGAAAGGATCGCCGTAATGTGGGCCGAGCAATACGAAATCCCACGATATCGAAGTCTTATCCGCACACAATTTCTGGACACACTGCACCGCTCTATGCTATCGCGCATCATGTCTAGACTGGTATCAGCCGGGCTANTGTCACCCGCACACAATTTCTGGACACACTGCACCGCTCTATGCTATCGCGCGTCATGTCTAGACTGGTATCAGCCGGGCTACAGGGGTTCTCTCCCCCGTGCGTAGGTTTCCGTTAACACCAGAGCAGATACGGCTGCGTTTGGGGTTATACCGTTACCGGGTGGCGTGGAGTGATTGTAGTGATGACGAGTAGCGTCGCTTCATGTCCAGCGATAAAATCTCGGTTTTACATTAACACGGGTGACTGTCGTGTGTGAGTATGGGACGCCGAGGGGACAAAACACATCTTGACAATGTTGCGAAGAGACACTTGCATTACTCCTAGCACCATTGTATGAATAGCAGTAGAGAACGACTTCATATTACCATATTACCTTTGTAGTGATTCGGAGGACTCATGATGGCACATTGGCACGTCAGTTAATATCGCTGCGTCCTCGTGTATTATTACTCACGAGATGGCACCTTGGTAAAGTCTTTCAACAAGACAATGCTTGTCCACACGCCGTATGTATGTCTATTGAATGCCTGCATCAAGTTCAGGTACTCTCGTAGCCAGCAGAACGTACCCAAGAGAACATGTATAGGATAATTTCGCACGTCAAATCCGACCCGGCGTTTATCTGCGCGACATTGATGTCATGTTATAACAGCTGTAGGCCATCTTGCATCAGGAAAAAACACAACAGATGTATGAATCTCTCCTGAACCGAATCGGTGAGTGTATCCAGGCCCGAGGTGTTACTACATCCTACTGATATGGGATCAGTGGTATGCCCATACTGTCAGATCTTTTGTCTGTGTGATATGATATGGTAATCGTTCCAATACAGTCACATGACTTTTAAACACATGCATTTTCATTTAATTCCACAGTAATCACTTCCAGGTGTTAAAACTTTTTCTGTGATTGTCTTTAAAAAAAAAGCATAAACCCATGTTTACAAACTGATAAATAAAATGAATGTGAATGTATTAGTATTTCTGACCACCAACTGTATTAATTCTTTCTTTTTGTTTGATGCATACATACAGCCCGATTTCGTGGTGTGAACGCTGGGTGAAATTCGCGTGGAAACTATTATATTGTNAACTGTATTAATTCTTTCTTTTTGTTTGATGCATACATACAGCCCGATTTCGTGGTGTGAACGCTGGGTGAAATTCGCGTGGAAACTATTATATTGTCAATTGTCTGAAGGATATGCAATGGGTTAAAAGCAAAAAATTAAGCGGAGTTTTCAAAAGTGTTCAACTGACAGCAAAAGACCTGAAACTAATTTTTTATTTAACCACCGATGTAATGGTCTTACAGCGTGTGTTTTGTATAACGATTCTACATATAAATGTCCTATAAGAATTATAAATAAGATTAATCAAATGTGACAGAGAACGGTTTTGAACGTCGCTGTAACATAAATAAATCCTTATTCGCCGATTAAGGTGGTACAGAAATTACAAATTGGACTCGTACTCGAGAGGACATTGGTTTGATTTTCAGTCCGGTCATTCAGATTTCAGTTTCCTGTGCTTTTCCGAAATCACTGCATGCAAATACCGCGCTAGTTTCTTTGATAACGCACACTAACGTATCAGCGAAGACAGTACCATCATGAAATAATACAGACCAGCAAACCGGAAGAGAACGACCGAAAGCCACAGGCAATATTTGTCTAGATGCAACAAAGTTTCAAAATGTGTAATAAAATTAGTAGCGGATATTAATAAGAGAGTTTAGAGGAAGGTGTATAACTGATAGCGGTTTTTCTGGGTGAAGAGAGATAAAATAAAAATAACAAAACCGAATTTTTAAGCTTACAGTTAGTCATTTGAATGAGAAACACCCTGGGAGAATGTCGTCTATTTGCTGATCTTGATTGACACTAAACTGATATTTTTATTTTTTTGGAATTCTATAATGTCTATACATAGAGCCAAGTTTAACGAACTTCTGAACATAATTTTAAAAATACTGATCTGACACTTGCGTACACAAAATTTCACCACGTGCTTACACCGAAAGAAAGGTTATCGGTTCACTTGAGGTAGTNGATCTGACACTTGCGTACACAAAATTTCACCACGTGCTTACACCGAAAGAAAGGTTATCGGTTCACTTGAGGTAGTCAAGGAGTATATTTACGTTAGGTTCCACAATTTATATTTTATGTTGTGGTTATATCTGATCAAATTTAAAGATCCCATTAGTGTGGATGCCACAATGTTGCACAGTAAGATCTCAAACCAAATGTACGTAACATGTNAAAATTTAAAGATCCCATTAGTGTGGATGCCACAATGTTGCACAGTAAGATCTCAAACCAAATGTACGTAACATGTTTTACAGCTAATTTTGACGGACCCGACAGTAACCCAGGTAAGACGAATGTTATGGAACATCGCCCAGAGTATTGGCGATGCTGTTCCGGCATGCAAACCAAAGTGTAAAAACACACACCAGAGCTTTCAAGAAATGTTTATCTGCCAAAGTAGGGCCTGGCCTCGCCATCCCCCCTCCCAGTAGCAGTCTTATCCAGGGCATTCTAGGAGCACTACTTTAAATATATATTCCTAATATGTTAAACTCCCTAACATATCTAGGCCCGTGGTTTCGGGAACATTATAAAAATTTCTGACTGTCATGTCAGCTGAGAGATTAGTTTCAACTACTTTCACAGCAGAGGAATATATTCCCACCTAAGACAACTCTAAATTATATAATATACCGTGGCAACTTTTAACGACGCACCTTCCTCCCTGTATCAGATGGCTTTAGAGTTGGGCCAGCTGCACTAACCACCTTCCTGGTTCACATTTTTGGCCTCTATTTGGAAGGAGGATGTCCAAAAAACACACGATCCAAGTTCGTATCAGTTACCATACAGTACTAGGGTTCTTCTTTAGCCCCAACATAGCCACTCCATCATATTTGCAATAAATATAGTTATTTAATTGACATATTTTCTCGAGTCCGAGTCAAATCAAGTATATCACACATAATCAGGAGTTCAGGCCTCCAATTTGTCACAACATGACAACCACAGAACGCCTTGGTGTGGTCGGAGACCCTTCTCCCATAGATCTGAACAGCATCATGGAAAGCCTTCTCGGGATTAAAGTCAAATCCTCTCCTTCCATAACGTCCTTTTCATAAATCCAACAGTTTATCTCTTTCTACTGGCAGAAAGTTTTGGGCGAGAAACTGCCTGTCAGAAGTGTCCATCCTAGGGATATCATATTTCCTATTTCTACCATTCTCAGAAACACTGCAACACCAGCATTCTGGACATTCCCCTAGTCTAGCCGAGATAAATTGCGATCGCTTTCCTTACGTTAGACCCAAATAAACAGAGTAATCCATGGAAATCGCCTTTAATGATGCAACAGAAGATGTATTTCTATACGCCCTTGTCACCGTCAGAAACTGCACACTGATTACTCAACAATATCCCTGTAAAGTGTGTATGTATTACAGCTCGTCAAACTATAACACCATTAGGGGCGATTGCCAAGTGTTCATGCAAGCATTTCAAGTAATTAATTGCCAAAGGTAGGTCTGGCCTGATCACCGCCACCTCTCAGAGTCTGTACTGGCATCACAACTTTACTTCTTTTTGCCATTCAGTTATGGATCTTGCAGTTTTATTAGGCCTCTTGGCTTCTCCGGAAAACACCAGCAAGAATCGAACCATTCTGTAACCTTTATCTCATCACCGTCCTTCCTCAAGGTTGGCTCTCGAAACCCCTCCACTCCCACTCTTTCCTCGAGGGAAGACCTTTCTCTAATCATTCTAGTCCTGCTCGGAAAGTTTCTATCGAAAATGGGGTTCTTATATGAACCCCTAATACTGCCAAACCATGGCTGTTTTCATATCCAACATCCAAATCACATGTCTGTTTCCATCCTCTTTTCGTCATATTCGCATGATTAATTGTAATACAGTGTAGTGATTAGCCTTAGTTGGGAATTATTTAGTCACCAGAGGTAAGTCGTCCATTCAGGCAACATGAGGATATCAGTTGCAGGTGACAATGGACCACGACATCATGCATTCATTGGCCTTAACCAACCACCAGTCCAGAGATGGGATTCCAACACAATTTGCGCATCCCTTACAACAGCTGCCAGCTCCAGCCAAATCATCCATTACCTCTGAAACAGTTTTATCTTCGCAAAGTCAACCTGACTTCGTCTACAAGTCACATGTGACTGACTAAGAGGAGGAACTCATGCCATAGAATCTAGGCCAGCTCTCTCCAGCAGCAGGTAGGAGGGTCGAAACTTAAAAAAAACCCAGGCCAATCCTGGGGATGATCCCTCTTCTCCAATTCAGCTGGTCGACGATCAGCCCAAAATAACTGAAGCCACAGTCCCGTGCCACTCAATATGCCATCGACCAACAATGGATATCTGCACCAGCACAACCTTTTGCATCAACCCTTCTGCCAACAAGCGTAGAAAACCAACAGCTATGACACCCAGTGCATGAAGCATAACTGCCCATTGGATGATCAAGTAGAGGGAACAATGTACAACTCATCGCACACTTCGATGCCATCACTACTCCATCATCCAGTAAACCTGCACCTGGCATCTAATATTGCCAACTTTATGCTGCACCCAATCGAGACACGCAATGTCATACATAAAGACCATTTCACAATAGTTTACCATCATAAAACTTCAGTCACCATTTTCATCATTAGCAGTCTCAGACCAGGTAGAGAACAACTAATCTAACTCATCCAGTCGTAGCCCAAGCTGGACGACATAGTTTACCTTTAAAATTTCCATTACCTGTCATGTAATGGGTAAATTCCCATTTTGCCCATTCTATGCTGGTATGCTTTGTATATGTAATTTACCTTTATACTCTCTGCCAATACACGACCAGCAGTGTACACAACCTCACACAAACGACAGAATTTTTTGTCAGTCAAAACACATTTACAGAGTTTACCTTTAAAATTTCCATGACCTGTCATGTATTGAGCTTGATAAAGTGTTCATGCAACTGACAGCGACCAACAATTGATGGCCAAGATTCTCCTTCGACTATTATGACTTATGACCATCAGTGTCAGTCTATGCTAATGATCGTACGCACTGGTGACTATGAAGTGTACACAACTGAACTGAATGAACACGAAAAATTTCACCGACCTACTTGTAACTGCATGTCCACGACATGATGGTTCATACTGTACTGGCCCTGCCCACTTCCTTCTCTGTTCCTGTTCGTCCGAGCAACTTGGGCCATCTATAGTGATCGTGCTGTCGACGACAGGTACATTACGCCACACTTGAAAATATTTTACTGTGAAAGGCTTTTGCTATATTTTTAATAGCAGTACATAGCACTGGGTTTTTGCATTACACACGCACAAATTTCACACACAAATTCTAGTGTATATTTACGTCCGAAACCATCTGAATACAGATCAGGTTTCTAATTCTGCTGCATGCCATGATTAGTGAGTATTCATTCAACCAAATTTGGTTCGGTTGCCTTGCTACAATAGGACTATGATTCAACAATCACCATTACAATCATTATTTCATTTGATTTTATAAAATAAACTACACTGATTTTTTAAAATATGTATGAACTAGAAACAATGTTTTCACCATTATTTACGTAGCTTAGGTTTTGTGTGATTAGCTGAACCAACAAGTTTGTTNCGCCATTATTTACGTAGCTTAGGTTTTGTGTGATTGGCTGAACCAACAAGTTTGTTCCTTGAGTGCGGCAGTCAGTTGCAATTCGCACCAGCTTCCTTTCATCAATGTTAACCTTTCCTTAATGTTTGGATCTTAAAAGCGATCCAATAACCTCCTTAAGAAATAATCAATACGGACAGGTAGTATTTGTGTAACATACTATTTTAGAGCANTAAGCGATCCAATAACCTCCTTAAGAAATAATCAATACGGACAGGTAGTATTTGTGTAACATACTATTTTAGAGCAGAACTTAGGGAATTTAACTGAGGCCTTGCGATGTTTGCACAGCTTCTCCAAGTATGGTTTTGCTTGGAATTGCTGGTTAATGATGAGGGATGAAATAAGGTTGTTTTATTGAAATGTTGATTCAGTTTATTCAAAACCTCATTAAAATATTCATTAAATTTGGAGAATTCCTTAAATGCTATTATTGTGTCAGGGAAGAGGATTATATTCGAACGACGAGGTTAATGGTAGATGTAAGTCTAGTAGTAGTTTATTTGGGATGCGTCAGTGTGAGGTATGATAAATAAGGAAGCAATGCAAATTAATTATCAAATGTAAAAAGCCAACACAGAATAAACACATGTTTTACAACAAAATTAACATAACTGGAAACAGCAAGCATAGAATACACATAGTATACATTTTGCATAAATATCCAGCATGTGAATCAATACTTTTACAATCGGAGATATCAATTTACATATCTAACATCATCCCTTAAATTAATGTCTCTAAACGCATTCATGAAGAGTCAATATGCAACAATGTGGAAGCTACCAAATTCCAAGTCGTTTAACAAATACACGATGCTTGACTGCACGCAGGGGCTTGGTCATGCATCAGCTAATATTATAATTTTATGACAAGTACACAAAATTGGCAACTACCGTCTCAATGTGTTTTTCAGGAAATGGTACCTCACATATATATGTTTTGATCTGGAATTAGTAACTGAAATTTTTGCCGGTTCAATTGCACCTTTGCTATCACAGTATATGTGGCAAGATTTACTTACACTATCTGATTAAACTTCAGCTATTAAATGTTTCATCGACAGTAACTCTTAAACAGTGAAAGATAAAGCCATGCATTCGCCTTCGCAAGTTGGCAATACTACAGGTTTTTCTTCTTGCTAAAGCATGTAATTTCACAATCTGATGACTTGAACATATTACTGGTAACAAAATGCCAACCACTGATTTTGTTTCCCCAGCCAGTATCGCAAAATAACACCAAATCACCGTTGTCATATTTATAAAACTCCAACATGTAGCTTTGTGTCCCTTTTAAGTACCATGACACTCTTTTGATGGTTCATCAATGCACATTCTTGTGAGGGTGGATAAATCTGTTCAGAAGACTGGTTGCAAAGGCAATGTCGGGTCTTGTTATCTGTAAGAGATACAAGAGGTGGCTAACAGCCTCTTGATATTCAACATTCATTTATCTAATGTTTTGCTCACAAACATCATAAGTACAATCGTGGGTCTAGCTAGCATTGTTGATACCAGCTTAGCCTCACCCATGCCAAATCAATCCAAGACCCTTTCGATGTAGGTCTCTTGAGAAATCCATATTTTCCCTTCCTGTCTGTCACTGGTGATGGTCATCCCAAGACTGACTGATGAGACCTAAGTCCTTCATCTCAAAATGGTTCTTGAGAGATTTCTTCACTTCTTCTATAAGCTGCTTGTCATTTTTTTAAAGTAGCATGTTATCGACATGAAGAACAACNTGAGAGATTTCTTCACTTCTTCTATAAGCTGCTTGTCATTTTTTTAAAGTAGCATGTTATCGACATGAAGAACAACCGTCATTAAACTGGCGACATCCCTGAAATGGTGAATGCAAGGATTTGCAAGTGACTTGGCAAATTGTTTCGACAATATTTCGTCAATCTTCTTGTTCCAATTTCAACTGGCCTCTTTCAGGCCATACGTGGCTTTCTTCAGTTTCCATGCCTTCCCTTTTTTCAATGCAATGAATTCTTTAGGTGTAATTTCGAAGTATTCTCTATGACCAGTGACATTAGATATCTAATGNCTTTTTTCAATGCAATGAATTCTTTAGGTGTAATTTCGAAGTATTCTCTATGACCAGTGACATTAGATATCTAATGGAGGAGTACTAGACAACTGGTGAGTAGGTTTCTTCGTAACCAATGTCTTGTACTTGGATAGAGCCTTTCACAAGACTGGTTGGCTCAATCCCCAAAACCCATCTTGTTTTCAGAGGTCTGGCATCTCTAGGCAAGTCGATCTCTTCAAAAGTATCATTTTTTATCAGCGATGTAAATTCCTTGTCGATAGAATTTTGCCATTTTTCTGAATATTCACTTTGCAATGCTGCATCAATGTCCATAGCTTCTTCAGAAGCAATCACATATTCAGGATATGTGATTTGGCTAAACTTGGGGTTATGCTGGTCGTAAGGATCGTTGAAGCACTCCCTCTAACTTCTCGGGTGTTTCCCCTGCCTCTTATTTTTTCCCTTTTGATACCCGTCCGCAAAATGCAAAAAGGGTTCACCTTCACTGTGAACTATCTCATTTTCTTCCCCACATGTCGAGTTGGGAGTCTTCGCTTTGAATTGTTTCAGTTGTGGGTTTTCTGCCATGTTTACTATTGATGGTTTTTTCTCACTTCCATTTTGAAGGAAGGTGACGTGCCTGCTGACAGTCACTTTGCTAGTTTCGTGATCCAGGAATCGATACCGTTTAAAAGTATCACAGTGTCCAGCAAGGATAAGATTTTTCCCCTTTGGATCCAATTTTCTCCTGTGAATCTTTGGAGACATGGTTGGTTTATGTGGTTGGCAAGTTTGTTTGGGTTGTTGGCCTGATCGACTGGTATGGTCCTTTGTATGGCCTGCTAGTAATGGCCAGACCGTATGACTGGTCGGCATGATCGGTAATGGTTGGCTGATCTTGATAGTCGTTAAATTGGTCGGAAGGAATGGTCGTTTGTGTTTGGTTCGTATTTTAACTGTTATTGTTGGCGTGTATGGTTGGCTCGTGTGGTTGGTTCATTGTTAGATTGATCGTCTGGAGTGGTCATTTGGGTTGTGGTTGGTTCGTGTTTTTAGCTGTTATTGTTGGCTTGTGTGGTTGGCTCTTATGATTGGTTAGTTGTTAGATTGGTCGTCTGGAGTGGTCGTTTGGTGGTGTGGTTGGTTCGTATTTTTAGCTGTTTTTGTTGACTTGTTTGGTTGGTTCGCTTGGTTGCCTGGTATGGTTGGTATACATGACTGGCTAGTATGACCTGCTTATATGGTTGTTTGGTACATCTGGTTCATGTGGTCGGCTAGTATGGTTGGCTCGTACGGTTGGTCTGAATGGATGGTTTGCCAAGTTCGTTCAAATGGCTGAGTGGCACGGTCGGATCGTATGGCTGGCTGGTATGGACGGCTCGTATTAAAGGTTCGTATGGTTGGTCTTATGCCCATTTGTATATTCGGTTAGTAGGCCCAGCTGGTATTGTTGGTTTTTATGGTCAGCTGGAGTGTTTGTTCATATGGTTGGCTGGTATGGTTGGTCTGTATGGTCAGTATATATGGTTGTTCGGTCTGGTATGGACTTTTGGTATGGTCAACTGTGAGTGAGATGTCTTGCAAAGATTTGCTAAGTTTTTGCGAAGGTTTTGTGAAGAATTTGCGAAACGTTTGCGCGAAGAGGTTAGCAACGATATTCGTATTAGGCGAATTTTCTCAAGTTAGGTCGCTTTCATCTGTTGGTACAGATGGATGGCCTTGTACATTGTTCTAGTCAGTTTTGTAGGAGTCGGTCTCGGCAGAAGCCAGTCCTGGGCAGAGTAAGTCNAGGTCGCTTTCATCTGTTGGTACAGATGGATGGCCTTGTACATTGTTCTAGTCAGTTTTGTAGGAGTCGGTCTCGGCAGAAGCCAGTCCTGGGCAGAGTAAGTCTTGGGTGGAGTCATTCTTGGGTGGTGTCAGTCGTTGACAGTATAGTTGGTCGGTATGGCTAGTTGGCCCGGTCAGAAGGTATAGTCCGTTTGTATGGTCCTTTGGTATTGTCTGAGCCCATCACGAACAATGGTGAAGGGGTGTTGAGGGCCGACGAAATAGCCAATGAAATATAGTAGTGGGGAGGAGGTGGTCCAACTATTGTGGGTAAATGGTGCTGGCTTCATCGATCGTAATGTAAGAAGGGGTTGTGTTAGTTGGGGACAGAGAGTCAAACTTGTTAATTATATAAACTTAAATTCTGGTAGTCTTATCGTCGAAGAAGTTTGGAAAAGTACGACATGGGAGCTCTCTGGTGGTAGATGCTCAAAACATGAATTCCCAGCACATGTTAGTGGCCAATACTAAAACCATGTGTTAACAGCGCAATCTACATAGTAGTTAACCTGTGACAAAATTGATTGGTGTGGGTGGCTGGAGCATTTATTACTTAAGGCCAATGATTAATTGGTGCAGGAGGTCAGTATATTGACAGACTATATAGTCAAATAAATATAGAGGTGGGGGTTCAGTCGTCTGCTGGTCACCCTATCGGGAGGGGCTATGAAGTGGAGTGGAGAGATTTGGGTGGCTCTTACCATCGAGGTCTTGAGAGCCAATGAGTGTGAAGCGAGGTGAGTATGGAGCAGCGCTGAAATGAAGGGGCGAGGGGAAAACTGGAGATCCCCGAGAAAATCCGCCGACCAGCAGCATAGTTCAGCACGATTCGGATATGCAAAAATCAGGGAGCGGCCCCGGGGAGGGGTTGTGTGCTTCTCCGTCTGCACGAGAATTCAACACGACAAACACTACATGTAAATCTTAAAAATTATATTTTTCCGAAATTTTATATTTAAATTATATTTTCTGAATTTTTTCGGTGTTAATTTTTTTTATATAAATGCTGCCTTTTGATTTTTTAAGGTAATTTAAAACATTTTTTATACTTTTAATACTTTTATAGAATTTTCCCCTGATTTTTACGATAGAGAGGGGGTGGGTGAGGGAGGACTGATTGTGGGGGGAGCGGTTGAGGGAGCAAGAGTGATGGGGTAGGGGACTGAGGGAATGTGGTTCTGCTGATGGGATGGTGATGAGGGGTGGAGGAAGTGTGGGAGGGCGGTGCAGGATGGAGTTTGGAGGCGCGAGCCATGACCGCTGATCCTGATCCGCTGGACCTGGCTTCGAGCTTTGCTGCTCTGAGGACTATGTGGCTCAAACATGGAGTAGTCCCGAATCCGCCTTACTGCTCCGACATTCGACTCCCGCATCGAGACCCCTCGAACCCGCTTTGCTCATTTGAAAACTCGATTGATACCCTTTCAATTTTTTTGTAAAATAGTCTATCTGGGAGAAATCAATTACTAAAGGATTTTTGGGTAAAACTTACCATTTGTATCTAACGGACGTGGCGAACTCCGATATGGCAGACAGGTCCAAACTTCGTTTCCTGCATTCTTTGGTTGCCTTCGACTCCGATTCCCGATCCCCTTGTGCTAAAAGGAACATAATCTTACTATATACATATATATATATATATACATACNTGGTTGCCTTCGACTCCGATTCCCGATCCCCTTGTGCTAAAAGGAACATAATCTTACTATATACATATATATATATACATACATACATNATAATCTTACTATATACATATATATATATATATACATACACACACACACACACACGAAGGCCGATTCAGAAGTCATGGCAACTACTGCTTATCTCCCGAAAACGATCCAACACTGGAAATGTACTATGTACAGGCTAAAGTGTACGACAAGTAGGTTTGAAAGGTGACACCACATGTGGTACGGATGCAGGAATGTCCGGCAAGTAACAAAGACAAACATGGCCGTTTGAAATCGCAGTTTAATTGATTATTCGTCGTACAAACTGTATAGTACCGTAGGCGTACAAGCTGTCTAACATCCTTCAAAGTGTGTGTGTGTGTGTGTGTGAGTGTATGTATGTATATACATGTATATATGTATACATGTATATATGTATGCATATATATTTCTCCACACAAACTCATACAGGTGTGTGTGCATAAATACAATTTTACAACAAAATCTTGTTAATTCTATATTACTTTTCTTTATATGTCAAACATTTTGCTCTTGCATGAGACGTCCATCGAATGGGTGATTATGCCTTACATGTTTCAAATCATGATGAGTTTCGTGAAACTAATCGTTGGTTTGCATTTCAAATGTTTCAACAGAATTTATTTATTTACCGAGCTAATAATTGGAACAAACCAAATTGAAGGCTCAACTTTATAAAAAAAAATTGTGGNAATGATGCGGCAACATGTTTTTAGTTTTGTACAATTTACTGAAAAATCAACAGCTCACTTAACAGAGGTATGTGCTTGACGATGGGCTATTCACGGTAAAGTGAGCACTTTTGAAAGCTCTCTCATTTGGAATAATAGTCAATAAACATATTTCATTATAGACTTAGACATTAACTTCCGAGTGCGGTAGAATATACACACTGTGTTTATTAGGTACTCGCATTGCAATGGTTAAAGGATAAAAAATGGCTAAACTAAAATTAGCAAGGGCCTCAAAAGTGCTCACTATCCCATGAACCTATAATAATAATGCGATGTCTTATGTACTAGCTGACAAATGTATTGACAGGTTGTGCGCGGATTTATAGTGTAAGAGAAATCGTCAGAGTTTATATCTTTGGGAAAAGCTGGGAGGAAGTAGCCACTCAGGCCATGAAAGTGGATGTTGTTGGCGGGAAACTATTGTTTACATGGGAAAATTGTGTATGCATGAAAGAAAGTCTCCGCAAGAATGTTGTGGTGAATACTAGTTGAGTTTGACGATGTTTTAACCACGTTCAGTCATAAAGTGGCATTAAAAAAAAAATTAGCGAGTCTTCATTGGCTGGAATTAGCAGTTATCATCTGAATTGTGAATTGTAAATAGTGAAGATGCGGTGCCGTGTGCGCAATAGGGGATGCTCATTAAGTATTAATAAACACACATACGTGTGTGTGAATGTTTCAATTCTAAACCCAGCCTTAGCGTGCCAGGCCGTTGTGCACCATCGCGAAGGATATATCATTCTGGTAGGTAGTTAAACAGGCCTCAACGTCTCGTCGACAAGGAGGTCATTACATACGGAGCAAGTTGCTCAGAGAAACATAAATGGGGAAGGAATCTGCCATGACTTGTAGAAAGGAACCTACCCATAGCATTTGCCTCGAGTTACTCTCTCTCTCTTTCTCATAAAAGTTGGCAAGATCTTGACGGTCAGTGAGTGGCAGCTTGAGTATACGAAACAAACAACGTGCCATTTACAGAATCCTTTATCAGCTGATGCACGAACGAACGAAAATTAATATTACGTTGGCTATTCTGACTGCATTGCCTGCGTACATCAAACACGCAGAAAATACGCGGATAAGAAAGAGTTTCTAGGTTAATACATTTTATTTTATGTGGTCACAAAACAGCGGTTGTTTGTGTTACAAACTAAATTTCGTGCTAAAGCAGTAGTGTATATATTTTCGAAATTAAATGCACATTAAAACAGTCTGTATTCAAATGAAATGCAACATCAAATATTGGAAGTATCCTCACTCTCCATTCATTCATTCCTTCCACGCATGCTTGATATTAATTCCAAAAGCCTGCAGAAATATTGCAGGGTATTTGCGTTTTCTACGCTTCCAGATCGCAGCACCATATCCACGAAAATGGCCGTTATAGAGGATATAACGAGATGACAATTACTTTGAATGTTCTAATAAAATGTGAATGCTGTGTTTTTTTTTTTTTGCAGATATATTTGGCCAAGAAACGGGAATGTTTGAGGCTGTAATTGAATTGCGTGAACTAATGGTTTATGTCGGGAATTTTATATGCTAATTTGTTGAATGTTTGGAAATTGAGTTCACATTTGATGGAATGTGACACTGTACAGCAAAGTGAACATGGTAGATGCATTATGCAGCTCGGTAATGATAAAGAATCGGATATTTTCGGGAAATGGCAAAACACACCTGAGAACAACATTCCTGGGCCTACATACAGATTATATTGAAACATTACATATCTAAGTGTATATATTATATATCCATATACTATATATATTATATATACATATCTATATAAAACTTACAAGAAGGAAGCTGAATCACTTTTCAGTCGGCTGGGATGGTAGGCGAAACAATTTTTTGTAACTTTTTACTAGTATATTATCAAGATTTTTTTTTATGAATTTTGTTACCAGAAGTTTATTAAAGTCCAGTTATATTTGTTATTACATTTATATATCTCAGTATTTCCTTNTATTAAAGTCCAGTTATATTTGTTATTACATTTATCTATCTCAGTATTTCCTTGTTTTTCATAATCCTTCAAACAATAGTTTTACCAGCATTTTAAATTCACTTTTTCCTTTGGAAATCGTGTGCAAACACACCATATCCTGTTTTAAACAACACTTTATAAGGTATATGCTTGATTTTACACAGCGNTGGAAATCGTGTGCAAACACACCATATCCTGTTTTAAACAACACTTTATAAGGTATATGCTTGATTTTACACAGCGGAATTGAATTATATTTGTTTGAGTGAGTTGCTTAAATTATGGGGAAAAAACATTTACACAATGACAGCTGGAAATCGTTAGTTTTCAAAAAATTTACATTTCAATTTACTGCAGTCAGTTATATCAGCAAAGGCATTTGACGAAATATAAATTTTAATTCGTGTCGTTTCGAGCCAGTAATAGGAGAAAAGTGAACTTTTAAAAAGACGTAACGAAGAGGCAGACCAATGTGCTGCTACCTGTTGAGAAACACGCTCGGCTTACAACACGCCCTGCCATCTGTTAGCCGGTTCCCGAAACACTACCAGCAGGAAAAAAAAATGCTTTCTTGTGTAAAATAACAAATTTACGAACAGACACCAAAAATGTTTTGTTTTTCTGCGAGCTCTTTATAATTTTTAAAGTAACATGAATTTCCGTATACAACGATTTTGATTACTGGTAATTTCTATTGGGGCGGTAATCGTTACGCTTATGTCCATTTCATGCCATGTTCATTTCTTCCTGCTAACTAATTTCCTTGTTTTCGTGTTGTTACTATACTACATTAATAAAACGATGAAAGTGGGATGCATGTGGGTAGTTTTTAAGCAATTATTACGCTATTCCACGCCTCATATTTCCAACTCGAGCTATTTAGTATAGGCTATGAGCACTTTTGAGGCCCTAGTTACTTTTTTCTCAGTAATTTTTTTATCCTTTGACCAACTTTTCAAATAAATATTGCCATGTAAGTAATAAACACATTGTGTATATTCCACCGCACTCGGAAGTTAACGTCTAAGGCTAAAATATATTTATTGACTATTATTCCAAATGAGAGGGCTTTCAAGAGTGCTCACTTTACCGTGGATGGCCTACATCGGTAATAGCAGAATGACTGCTTTGCAAAAGTCGTTGGTGAGTTTGTTGGCGAATTAAAGTGCGTTGTCAAACAAGTTCCACGAATTGCTTTTACTTCCAGTCTTAACATATTAGCTGTAACGTCCAAAGTGTGATAAGAACTACAATTACGTCTCGCAAATGTTAACCCAAATTCGCTGTTTGTAATAAATTAAAGAAGAGTTAAATATTTAATTTAGTGCAAGTTTTCTATTTTTACTTTTATAACCTACGAATTTTTTATAAACAGANAGTTTTCTATTTTTACTTTTATAACCTACGAATTTTTTATAAACAGATGTCAGTCTATAAAAGGCCTTAAAATTTGTTTACCATTACAGTACAAGGGCAAGTGTATTCGCTGCCGCTTGATGCACCAGCTGATGGCGAAAGGATACATAAACGAAAATTAAACATTGGCGCTACTTTCGTCGAACTGTCAAAATCTTGCTAAGTTACACGAGACAAAGAATATCTCGGGAAACCATGAAAAACATAAATCAGGTCGTCCGGACCGGTAATCCAGCCCAGGCCCTCCCGAATGCCAGTCCGAAAGTTAACAACTCTCGGCAATACATCACTTTGAAACAAACCTCAAGGACTGAGGGCTATTCGCTTAGTTTTCTTATCGGGCCACTTACA
>NQII01008632.1:8833-19506 GCA_002778355.1 Clitarchus hookeri | reverse complement strand
ACTTCTTTCTATTAATTTCACAGACATAAATAGAACCAAAATCTCTTATGACACAGCAACGCGTGGCCGGGTAAGCTATGTAGTTGATGATCAAATATATTGTTTGCGGTCTAGTCTGACGAGTGTGGCGGGCCGTAAGTGGACTGCAGACCGGTAATTGAACAGCCCTTGGAGGTTGACTCGCTATCTCCGCCTCGGTTAATCAGTCACCCGAGGAAAGCCACGGCGGTAGATAAACTGCTGCTGACACAAGCATGCGTGACTGCTCTGGCAAGAAGATGGCGTGAGGTCGGAGGCAGAAAGACAATGCTTGTTTTGGGTTCGAGAGATACAGTAGGTGGCGTGACATCTCCTTCGCGCTGCTGATGAACTGCTTTCGACCAGAGGGGGCGGGAAACGGCCGCACTGTACACACGCTCCGAGCAAGCTAGGGTAATCACGCCAACAACGTAACGCCCCACGCTTGACAGCTCGGCAAGCGAGCACGTGACATTTTCTCGACACGCCAATTAGCTTGAGACGCGGCGCTCGATACTGCCGACGTTATCCACGGCATTCCATTTACGAGCAGGACACCTTCATCAAACAAAACGGAAACAAGGCGTCTCACAAAGGAAAACAAAAAAAGGCAGGCACCCAGGGTCACGTGTGGAAACAATACAATGACGGGGGAAAGGGGGAAGTCGCAACTCTTTATATCTTCTAGGGATGGGCATTTTTAAAAAAACTAGTCGATTATTTTTGGATTTAGCAATCGATGTATTGATACATCGTAATATGCTAAGCTGAATAGTTTATTCGAATCGATTACTATTTAAAAAATAAAATTTANCGATGTATTGATACATCGTAATATGCTAAGCTGAATAGTTTATTCGAATCGATTACTATTTAAAAAATAAAATTTACTACTATAAGCCATACTGTTACTTCACACTTTTCTGAAGCCCTGCAGAAGTTCTACTTCCAGGATATTCCTCCGCCGTATGCAATCAAAGCTTAACCGAGTCTAGAAAATTCCACCAAAAGGACAGTGCGCCACGTTCGTGCACACTCAGTGTAACCAACTTTTGCATAAGAACTACACTGAAGAGCCAAAAAAACTGGTACACCTGCCTAATATCGTGTAGTGTGACAGACAGGCTGGCTGTACACATTGCGCTCCCTGCTGTCATGGGTAAGGGAAGCGATTTAACCGAGTTGCAAAACGGTATGATCAGCAGCTTTCTGGCGAAGGGGTGCAGCATTTCAGAAACAGCAACGTTTGTCAACTGTTCACGTGCCTCTGTGGTAAAGTTGTATCGTGAGTGGATGAATGGCACCATTGGGAATAACCGTCGTGAAAACTGCGGAGCTCCACGCGCCACTGATGTCTGAGGTGAACGTAGAATACGACGGTGCGTAAAGGCCAACCGACAGGCTACAGTGAAACAGTTCACCGTCCAAATGAACCAGGGGACATCAAGACATGTGTCTACCGCAAAGTTCAGCGAACCATTCTGCGAAAGGAGCTCCAGAGTAGACGGAGGGCGACTGCACTCTTGCCAACGAAGGTGCATCGACGAAAACGACTGGAATTTGCTCAACAGTATGGCGACTGGACCGCTGCTGATTGGCAACGGGTAGCCTTCTCAGAAGAGTCACTTTTTCAGCTGCATAGAACGGTTGGACTTCAGCACGTCCGGTAAGAAATGTAGGACACCCTGTATCCATTGCTGGGCGAACACAAGGTGGTGATGGCAGTGTTATGGTCTGGGGAATGTTCTCGTAGTACTCTCTAAGTCCCATAATCTGTGTGGAAGGCACTCTTCATCAATTTGGTTATGAATCTATCCTCGGCGATCACGTCCACCCGTACATGATTGTCCCACATCCTCCCACCTTGGGAGGACGGGATCTTCCAGCACGATAATGTGCCTTACCACATGGCTAGAAGTGTCCGTCCGTGGCTGGAAGAGCATGATAAAGACTTTGAAGTTCTTTCCCGGCCCCCAAACAGCCCCAACCTCAATACAATTGAACATCTGTGGGACCACCTCGATCGTCAAGTTCCCTGTCTGTCTCCTTCACCACGCACCCTTCAACAGTTGTGGGACGCACTGCAGACAACATGGCTCCAGATACCCGTGGATACCTATCAGCACCTGAGTCACTGCCAGCTCCTCTAGCCGTTGTCCATGCTGTGAAGGGTGGTTACTCCGGATAATAACAGTTGATCATAATGTAATTTGACTGTGTACACGACTCCAAAAGACTGTACCTGAGTGAAGATCTGAACATAACTTAAATTAGATGTGCAGAAATTATTTCAGCGTTTCCAAAAGTTTTATTACTTCATGCTTCTTTTTCAACAAATTCCATAAATAGGATTCATTTCTTCTCAAACAAATGAAAATAATCAATATTACTCGTTCATCTTCTTACAATACAAATCAATTAATATCACCAGTGTTCCTTTTTGATAATTACAAAATATCTTGCAGCAAGTATAATTACTAATTAAATGATTTAAAACTTCTTATATCATACTCACGACCATCCTTGGCCACGGTGGTATTAGTTCTGCTAGAAATTATTATTTGATTTTCTTCTTACCTGTCCTCCGATTGGCTGTTGTCTGACCACACCACATGTCTCCACCAATCAGCGATGGCGATACAAGAGACAAGAAGGATAATTTTCTTTCGTACTTTTGTTTAATAAACATTTAAAACTTTTTACCCTCTAGGGAATAATGAATAGTAACAAACAAAATTATAATACCGAATATTGTTTAGAAACAAATGAAATATACTTACACATAATCTCTATGTCAATTAACTATTAAATTAACCAAAGATTATACTGCATTTTATTTAACTTGTATAATAAAGTGTAATTTGGAAATTATAGTAAATGAAGTGACAATATAAACAAGTATTCTGTAATCGTATCTAATTAAAATATACGGTAAACATAACCTCTCAAAAACTGCAATGTTACACATCTTTAAAATGTTTGAAATGTTTAAGCAAAAGTTTCTCAATATTCAGGTATCTTTATGATACTCACCGCAAGAATTTTTAGTACATTCATAATTCAACATTTCATTCGGTTATCCGAAAACAGAGAATTCCAGTACGTGTGATGAGTTCAACAGNTAGTACATTCATAATTCAACATTTCATTCGGTTATCCGAAAACAGAGAATTCCAGTACGTGTGATGAGTTCAACAGGAAAGCAAAAAGCCTACATCCTGTCACAGATAACGACGGAGNGTATCGTGAGTGGATGAATGGCACCATTGGGAATAACCGTCGTGAAAACTGCGGAGCTCCACGCGCCACTGATGTCTGAGGTGAACGTAGAATACGACGGTGCGTAAAGGCCAACCGACAGGCTACAGTGAAACAGTTCACCGTCCAAATGAACCAGGGGACATCAAGACATGTGTCTACCGCAAAGTTCAGCGAACCATTCTGCGAAAGGAGCTCCAGAGTAGACGGAGGGCGACTGCACTCATGCCAACGAAGGTGCATCGACGAAAACGACTGGAATTTGCTCAACAGTATGGCGACTGGACCGCTGCTGATTGGCAACGGGTAGCCTTCTCAGAAGAGTTACTTTTTCAGCTGCATAGAACGGTTGGACTTCAGCACGTCCGGTAAGAAATGTAGGACACCCTGTATCCATTGCTGGGCGAACACAAGGTGGTGGGGGCAGTGTTATGGTCTGGGGAATGTTCTCGTAGTACTCTCTAAGTCCCATAATCTGTGTGGAAGGCACTCTTCATCAATTTGGTTATGAATCTATCCTCGGCGATCACGTCCACCCGTACATGATTGTCCCACATCCTCCCACCTTGGGAGGACGGGATCTTCCAGCACGATAATGTGCCTTACCACATGGCTAGAAGTGTCCGTCCGTGGCTGGAAGAGCATGATAAAGACTTTGAAGTTCTTTCCCGGCCCCCAAACAGCCCCAACCTCAATACAATTGAACATCTGTGGGACCACCTCGATCGTCAAGTTCCCTGTCTGTCTCCTTCACCACGCACCCTTCAACAGTTGTGGGACGCACTGCAGACAACATGGCTCCAGATACCCGTGGATACCTATCAGCACCTGAGTCACTGCCAGCTCCTCTAGCCGTTGTCCATGCTGTGAAGGGTGGTTACTCCGGATAATAACAGTTGATCATAATGTAATTTGACTGTGTACACGACTCCAAAAGACTGTACCTGAGTGAAGATCTGAACATAATTTAAATTAGATGTGCAGAAATTATTTCAGCTTTTCCAAAAGTTTTATTACTTCATGCTTCTTTTTCAACAAATTCCATAAATAGGATTCATTTCTTCTCAAACAAATGAAAATAATCAATATTACTCGTTCATCTTCTTACAATACAAATCAATTAATATCACCAGTGTTCCTTTTTGATAATTACAAAATATCTTGCAGCAAGTATAATTACTAATTAAATGATTTAAAACTTCTTATATCATACTCACGACCATCCTTGGCCACGGTGGTATTAGTTCTGCTAGAAATTATTATTTGATTTTCTTCTTACCTGTCCTCCGATTGNTACTTCAGTCTTGCTTATGTTCTTACCTGTCCTCCGATTGGCTGTCGTCTGACCACACCACATGTCTCCACCAATCAGCGATGGCGATACGAGAGACAAGCAGGATAATTTTCTTTCGTACTTTTGTTTAATAAACATTTAAAACTTTTTACCCTCTAGGGAATAATGAATAGTAACAAACAAAATTATAATACCGAATATTGTTTAGAAACAAATGAAATATACTTACACATAATCTCTATGTCAATTAACTATTAAATTAACCAAAGATTATACTGCATTTTATTTAACTTGTATAATAAAGTGTAATTTGGAAATTATAGTAAATGAAGTGACAACATAAACAAGTATTCTGTAATCGTATCTAATTAAAATATACGGTAAACATAACCTCTCAAAAACTGCAATGTTACACATCTTTAAAATGTTTGAAATGTTTAAGCAAAAGTTTCTCAATATTCTAGTACATTCATAATTCAACATTTCATTCGGTTATCCGAAAACAGAGAATTCCAGTACGTGTGATGAGTTCAACAGGAAAGCAAAAAGCCTACATCCTGTCACAGATAACGACGGAGGAGTTACGCAAACGTAGAGCTCAAGCCTTTTACGACCGGAAATGGTCAGCCAGAATAAAGGCCAGAACCAACTNAAGGAGTTACGCAAACGTAGAGCTCAAGCCTTTTACGACCGGAAATGGTCAGCCAGAATAAAGGCCAGAACCAACTCCCAATTCGTTGCTATAGCGATGGACTACCAGAAGAATATTTCTTTTCCTAATGTACCAACAAGTGATTTTTACCACAGGCAGCAGCTTTCAGTGCAATCCTTTAATATCCACACATTTGCCACACGTCAGTCAGTGTTATTTACAAATCCTGAGTTCGTGGGAAAGAAAGGGTCCGATGAAGTATCCTCATTCCCGTTTAATTTCATATCAATATCATGGATCATGATGTCCACATCTTACACATTTTTCCCGATTCAGCCGGAGGGCAGAACAAGAATTTCACGGTTGTTTGTGTACTATACAACAAAGTGCGCGCGTTGAAAAGGTTAGACTATACGGTATTCCTAATTTGGGGACATTCACACACGGAATGTGGCAAGAACATGGGGATTGTGAACCAGAGAGCAAGAATGGAGCTGCTCCAGGACTGGGACAATCTTACAAACTGCACGGAAGAAACCCGAACCTTTCGTAGTGTTGCAAGTGATGCAAGACATGCTCAAACAATGGGACACATTTCCTGGCAGAAAAGTTTGCAAAGAGATGTCAGTTTCCCATACATGTTAGAGAACCAGGGCCTATTTTCTATCGTACTGCATATCATGGATGCCGGTAAAACGAAGAAAAAAATTTGCCTCGAATCCACCTGCGACTTCGAGACGAGGAGAATTTGAGATTCCTAAAACTGCATTTTCCAGCTACTTGCCTGTTTCAAAATAAAAATATGACGACTTGATGGTTTTGAAGAGATTTTGCAGCCCAAAAACCCAGCAGTTTTACATAGCCATTCCCAACTATTGAGATATTTTCATTTCTTCACGCATCTATTTGATCAAAATTGGTTCACTTAGTTTGCACTGATCATTACATCTACCATTCACGTACTGTGTTCACTGCCTTATACTTAAACTGTGTTTGTTTTGCATCTACATAAGAAGTGCAAAAGCATATTGTATCGACATCATCTGTTCTTTGCCAGTAATGTTTGCACTTTAATTAAGAAATTACACATACATTAATGTATCACTTAATTTTTTGCCATGTGAAGCTAGGTAATGCCTTGGTGGAGTTTGTGAGACTTACAGACGTAAAATCAATGCACACATACAACTTGGCAACAGTTTTCTTTTGTTTCAAACATTAAAACATTATTTTCTCGATATATCTCATGATTACATATATTCATTTTTCTTTCTCTTGACCCTTCATATGTACTAACCAAAAGAGAATGAAAAACAAAATTGAAGAAATAATACATTTCAATATTGGAATTTATGCTGCCCTCATGTAATATAAACTACATTTCAACATATAAAATTGGCAATTAAGTTTCTTCTGACCATGACTTTGGTCAGGCAAGATGAGAGAATGAAGAAAAATACTGTGAATAGTGGTGATAACAAGGTGTGTTGACATTAATTTATAATGATGTTAGCAAAATGCCATCCAGTTAAATGTTCAACCAACAGACGTAAGTCTAGAAGTATATGAAGAATAAAAGTTGGAAAAACTCAACTCGCTACTTAAAACACAGGCTTCGAAAGAAAATAAACTTTCCTTCAAATAAAAAGTGCAGAATAGGATGCAATAGGACCCACAATCTTAACTACACCCAAATTTAGNAATAAACTTTCCTTCAAATAAAAAGTGCAGAATAGGATGCAATAGGACCCACAATCTTAACTACACCCAAATTTAGAAAAACATGTTGCCACTGAAAAATGTCGTCGCACAGTATACACTGTCAAATCACCAGAACTCCATAATGCTCCTGTNGAAAACATGTTGCCACTGAAAAATGTCGTCGCACAGTATACACTGTCAAATCACCAGAACTCCATAATGCTCCTGTAATTGAACGTGATTACGATATGGAACACAGAGCTATAAAGAAACTTGAATAGCAATCAAATATAAACACTAAAATTTCAATTCTAATTTTGTGAACAAAGATTTCTATTTTTTGGATAAACCTGACAGGCAAGATCAAATGTTCTTCCAGCTAATAAGAACCAATGCCCAAACTGAATGCCACTGCTAATGTGACACAGAGAGCTATATGCCTCATCTGGGCTCAGGTGTATCAACATTTGACACTTGCTAACAGAAAATACATAACTCTAATGAGTAACTGTTTCCAGCTGATTCAAACTGATGGAGTAAAAATCCTGTGAATCCAATAAAACCAATGATCCTGTACAAAAATATCTGTGGAGATNTGATTCAAACTGATGGAGTAAAAATCCTGTGAATCCAATAAAACCAATGATCCTGTACAAAAATATCTGTGGAGATTCAATATGAATTAGCATTTTTTGCTACCAGAACTTGTAGACCACACATGCATAAGAAATATTAGAAACCGGCCTCAATATTTGGAAAAACCAAGTATTATTAACATCATATTTGGCAGCTTTCCACACAGAAAGATTCTTCAAATTGTATTTACCTACTTTTTCAACAAATACCTCCTGCTGATGAATTAAACTTATGCATACCAAGCACTTTATTCATTACAAATTGTTTTTAACCCTTACATGTGAAAAATTTTTTGATTTCAAGTGGCACAAAATTTGAACTACATTTAACAATAACCTACATGAAAACAATCGACAAACAATTACGGGCAACACACTTTTGTTGCTTAAAAACATGGCATCCCCTCATTTTCTAATGCCTGGTGGTGTTTCCACCTACAAAGTTTCCACAGATACCAATATCAAAGCAAGCTAACACTATTTATGAGTTTGTTGTTTGATTTAATGTAGTTTCTGACATTTTGCGAATAAATAATTTCAATTCACAATTTTCAAGGGAGTGTCTCTTTTGCTAATTACATTGTCAACCCCATTTTCCATAATGATTCATCTCAAAGAGTTTGTATAGTCTTTTCGCGGCTTCTTCACACTTTTTGAATCAAACCTTTGGAAAATCACCCCATCTACGACGCGTTCGGTTGTTTCCTAACTACGCCACATATCACAAGCTTTTAATACATCCGTTAACATTTAAGTATCGTATTTTTTGTTAAATCAAAATTTTACTTGAACTTTTAATTGTATTTTATCTGTAAATTATAGTATTTCATTTATAATTAATATGACTACAAATGGGGAGAAAGTAAGTGTGTTGTAATGCCTAGTAACAAACAAATATATTGAACTGAGCGCGCACCAATGTAGTGCATTGTCTCTTTAATGTAATTTTCTAGACTTAGTTAAGCTTTGCTTGCATGAGGCGGAGGAATAGCGTGGAAGTAGAACTAAGTAACCNTGATTCAAACTGATGGAGTAAAAATCCTGTGAATCCAATAAAACCAATGATCCTGTACAAAAATATCTGTGGAGATGCAATATGAATTAGCATTTTTTGCTACCAGAACTTGTAGACCACAAACGCATAAGAAATATTAGAAACCGGCCTCAATATTTGGAAAACCCAAGTATTACAGTATTAACATCATATTTGGCAGCTTTCCACACAGAAAGTCTCTTCAAATTATATTTACCTACTTTTTCAACAAATACCTCCTGCTGATAAATTAAACTTATGCATACCAAGCACTTTATTCATTACAAATTGTTTTTAACCCTTACATGTGAAAAATTTTGTGATTTCAAGTGACACAAAATTTGAACTACATTTAACAATAACCTACATGAAAACAATCGACAAACAATTACGGGGAACACACTTTTGTTGCTTAAAAACATGGTGTTCACTCATTTTCTAATGACTGGTGGTGTTTCCACCTACAAAGTTTCCACAGATACCAATATCAAAGCAAGCTAATACTATTTATGAGTTTGTTGTTTCATATAATCTCGTTTCTGACATTTTGCGAATAAATTATTTCAATTCACAATTTTCAAGGCAGTGTCTCTTTTGCTAATTACATTGTCAACCCCATTTTCCATAATGATTCATCTCAAAGAGTTTCTATAGTCTTTTCGCGGCTCNTCTCAAAGAGTTTCTATAGTCTTTTCGCGGCTCCTTCACACTTTTTGAATCAAACCTTTGGAAAATCACCCCATCTACGACGCGTTCGGTTGTTTCCTAACTATGCCACATATCACAAGCTTTTAATACATCCGTTAACATTAAAGTATCGTATTTTTTGTTAAATCAAAATTTTACTTGAACTTTTAATTGTATTTTATCTGTAAATTATAGTATTTCATTTATAATTAATATGAATACAAATGGGGAGAAAGTAAGTGTGTTGGTAATGCCTAGTAACAAACAAATATATTGAACTGAGCGCGCACCAATGTGGTGCGTTCTCTCTCTTTGATGTAATTTTCTAGACTTAGTTAAGCTTTGCTTGCATGAGGCGGAGGAATAGCGTGGAAGTAGAACTAAGTAACCNAATGTAATTTTCTAGACTTAGTTAAGCTTTGCTTGCATGAGGCGGAGGAATAGCGTGGAAGTAGAACTAAGTAACCATGAATGGACTTTACCTATGAAGTTCAGGCATGTAGGCCCCTTTATATATAAGTGACATGCAAGGAATGGAGATGTCAAGAGCTATCTCAAACACTGCAAAAACTTGATTAACAGTACAAAAATACATTTTATTTGCAGATGAAAAAATATACATCATTATAATACAAAATGTGGCAAGATGAACATGGAAGAGACAAAACAAGCACATCATATATACAGTTCACCATGAGATTCAGCATTTCGTTCACCCTCACCCACCAGAATGGAATGTTTTGACTTCAGAGTTCGAGCAATAAGAGGTGCGGATTTTCCACGAAATGTTTCCACGCATTTGAGAATCTCGCCATTGTCGCGCCATCAACAATCCTGTGGTCGGCAGACCAGCTCACACACAGAACTGAATCTTTCACAAGACTACCGAGCGGATCAAACTTTGGAACAACCTGCAATGCACAAGGTAATACGAATACAAAACATTACTGTATCGCTTTCAGAAGAACACAGCACAATTAACAAAGCTTACTTTATAGCCTAAATCAAAATGGGTAGCGTAACCCTTTTTCCTAATGTATAAATAATACGGTAATTCTCATGTCTCATACTCCACTCTTTTTCAAAAAAAAATATAAAGCACAGGTTGGCAATGCACTTATGACACCTAATAAACAAAAATGTATTTACACCATTTTAAACAGAAAATATTCAAGAAAATGGTATATTTCAAAAACATGTCATCACTGAAGTTTTAACTATACTCTCGTAATTACATTATGTGGACCTGAGTCTGTAGCAAATCAAACATACACAACTTCAACAGTCCTCTACCATACATACCAGAACAAGTCATACTTAAACATACACTGCTGGCCATTAAAATTGCAACACCAAGACAGATGAATCTGAACTGAGAGGGAGATTGTGAGAGCC
>NQII01008631.1:11179-55219 GCA_002778355.1 Clitarchus hookeri | reverse complement strand
CCCCTGCTCCTCCCCCCTTTCACTATCTCTCACACAGGTG
Organism: Clitarchus hookeri; assembly: GCA_002778355.1. Classification (NCBI taxonomy): domain Eukaryota; kingdom Metazoa; phylum Arthropoda; class Insecta; order Phasmatodea; family Phasmatidae; genus Clitarchus; species Clitarchus hookeri. Next base: position 55,179 of record NQII01008631.1, on the reverse strand, counting down.
CCCGGGGCTCTGACCACTTCCCAAAGAGGGGCATCTTTGCACACCTGATGGTGAGCCCTGCTCAACATCTCGGTGAGGGCTAGTGAAACTGTAGTATCACTGGTAGCCAGGCACTCAGCCAAGACAAATGTTTTCTACTTGGGAGGGGCTTGTATCCCTTAGAGAATTGATAAGGGTCACTTGCTTACTCTACAGTGAGCCTTGGAAAAGGGTGTTATCATTGCCAGCCAAGTCTCTTTCGAGTGGGATTTATTTACTCACAGCCCCAGCAGCCTGTGCTCAGGATGTCTGAAGGGCAAGGTAGCATAACTTCAAGAGAGTGCATTACATGCATGAGAATCACTGGGGCAAGGGCAACCCCTGGAAAGCAACAGCTCGGCGACTGGTGCAAGTATGCCAGCACAGCAACACAAAATCCTGATCAGTTAACAGGGTCACTTCATGGGAGATGATCTGGTGCACTAAGCACAGCAGATGGTCTTGTAGACAAAGTTAGTGGGCAAGAGCTTGCAGGCAGTCAGCTGAATAGGGCGGAGACCGAGCAGAAAGGAACGGCCCAGAGGGGCCTTTGTGATGCAAATTTATATCCTTCCAGCCGAGGTGACGGAAGGGAGGGAGAGTAGTGTAGGGGCAACAGCTTGCCATTCCTGCTTCTTAATCAGGATATGTGTGTGGTACGCGTGCCTGGAGGGTCATCCACAGGGGGCAGGAAGAAACTACTTCATGCAGTGCAGATTGCCTGGAAACAGGCTTCAACAAGCCTGCTCACCAGAAACCAGATGTTGCTTGTGACGTGTCATTCTTACAAAGTTGTTTTTCTTATCATTTTGTTATTGGTAATTCATACTGTATTGTGTATAAATTAATTTTTGCCATTCCGAACGTAAGTTGTTGCAGACTTNTTTTGTTATTGGTAATTCATACTGTATTGTGTATAAATTAATTTTTGCCATTCCGAACGTAAGTTGTTGCAGACTTAGAAGTTTTGTTAAGTGTAGTCATAATTTTGTATAACTCTGTAAGCAAACATGTATGGTTGTTACTAATAAGGTTTCCATCCAAGTAAAATCTGCATATTAGTTAGTGTTAGATTCGACATTTTTATAAGGAATTAATTGAATTGTAAATTGATTATGGGTTAATGTCTCATTATTTTGTGTACAAGTTGCATTAATAATAACCATACTGGTATTTACCCCACAATTACTTGTCAGTCCCATTATCTAACCGTCCTTACTGCATTGATTTGTGAAGGACTCTTATGTGTAAGTATTTTTATTGGTAGTTTAAGGTTAAAAATCCTGGTAAATCGCAAACCTACAATTGAATACACATAACAGTTCATACTTAGCATTACTGGGAAAATGCATATGTATGAACCCAGATGTACTTAATTTTGAACCATGCTCCTTCCTCCCCCTCCCCCTCAACTCATTTCCAAGGAAAGTTTTGTAAAACAAGGCTGCAGCTGTACAAATTTCCAAAATTTTTTATGAAGCCTAAATTTTTATATTAAGAGTTGGTAGATGTCATGTTTCCCAATACCTGCCAGGTTTAACTCTTACATTATTACTATTACATTACTATACTCACAGTGAACCATTTACTTGGTTCAGTGAGTAATTTTCATTTTTATATTGCTTGCTTCCCAGAGTTTTGCCTTCCTGAATTCCAGTGTGTTGTTTGTCACAGCATTTCTCTCCCTTCTCTTCATCATTCATCTTTCTAGGTGCTTATCTCACAGCACTGTAGCATTTCATGTGCTCTACACTGAGAATATTATTATGGTAGTTATTTAAGCATGGATCAGGAACTACACCATTTTTTGTTTATAAAGAGTTGTTCAGCCACTATTATTTTCTTACCACCGCTCGTTTTATCAATTGAAGTTGGGTACGAGGAAGCATGGTAAGTTTAGTTTGTGGCTTCCTTGTCGTAGAAACTTTTTCTTAAGATTTCATGTGCCCCTTAAATAAAAGTGCAACTTAGAAATTACGACATCTTGTGTAGTGTAGTGAAACCCTTTTTTATACTTCTTAGGGAACTAGCAAAAAGTGTTGCAAAATGCAGGCAAGTGCAAAGGAGGGAAATTTATGCTGTATGTGCATTACATAAGGATCAAATAAAACAGGTGTAAAATAGTGGAAAGTGTAATATCAGGGGGTGTAAAAAGTGGGTTTTGCTGTAGGAACATTTTTTTAACTACTAGTGGTTATTTTGAACTTTGATCCTGGTAGCAGCCACTTCTGCAGTTGACGCACTTGAATGTTTTTAGTGTTTCGAGAGCAACAAGACGCAAGGTTTCAGTACCGAACATGAAGCGGTTGAACTAGGAATGGAGTTGTTGTTGGTGAAGAAATTGTGGGCTGTGGTATCATTTGTGGATTTCCCAGATAATGCTACAAATGCTACTCTTCCCCCATTTGTCACCTACGAGATAAGGTAAGCTAATAAAATTACTTTAGAGTCATTACATTTATCACCAAACACATTGTCTAGTCTGGGCCCTCAAACTCCTGAAGCTAGAAAACGTGCAATATGGAATCGCAAAGCTTGAGGGCCATAATTTTTTTTATTGTTAAATTGTCTCTTTTTGTATTTATTCTTCTGCAAGTTGTTTGGTATTGGTAGGCAACTTCTCTTTGGTTTTCTTTATTTTGGCTCCTCAGTTGCTAAACCTGTAATAATTTTTAACCTACTTGCAGTGTAACTTAGAATTTTAGAAGTGCTGTTGTAACCAAGAGGTGATGTATTTAGTTTTTTGGTGGAAGTAAACTCTACTGACAAACTTCAGCAGGTGATTCCTTATCAAAAAATGTGTAGGAAAAAAATTATATATATATATGTGTGTATACAGGATGATTCTAAAATCATGGGACAATGTAACTCCCCACCATCTCGAGTGATTTTGTTTGTTAAATTGTATAGGAATATATGGGCGGAAGTGACGCGTTTGTGACTGCTTGCATCACACCACCACTGTGTGCTTCGGCGTATACCGGCCTACCACCACCCTGGCCACTCGTTGAGGAGGGGTAACTCACCGTGCAGCCAGCATCCTTGCATTGGTTCTCTCTTTCTGCCTTCCCCATGACCCCCTCGCTGCTCGCTCCGACTTCAGCTTTGTCTACAAACTCCANCATTGGTTCTCTCTTTCTGCCTTCCCCATGACCCCCTCGCTGCTCGCTCCGACTTCAGCTTTGTCTACAAACTCCAAACTTCACCATTACCCACTGTGCTATACCCGTTGTACCCACATACCGAGTCTGCAGAATGTTGGGATTTCTCTTGCCTTACTGGCATCCTCGATGACTGCATGCTACTACGCCCTGCTAGGATCAGTTGGCAACATAGGTCTGGCACTTCAGGATCTGGTATGGGTACAGGCTGGTTATGCNGCTACGCCCTGCTAGGATCAGTTGGCAACATAGGTCTGGCACTTCAGGATCTGGTATGGGTACAGGCTGGTTATGCTCATTTGTTGGTTCACCAGTAAAATCGACATAATCATACTAATTAAATTTCTCACTTTCTCTCTGTCTTTCGACGCCCATTTCCCTGCTTTAATCCCTGTTTCAACCCACATCTGCAGACACTTTTGCAGGTGTTNTCTCTGTCTTTCGACGCCCATTTCCCTGCTTTAATCCCTGTTTCAACCCACATCTGCAGACACTTTTGCAGGTGTTGCTGCAGGCTCGAACTTCCCTTCGCTTTTCAGGCCTTGTACACCTAGCATCCCTCTGGTGATAACCCCACCTTGTCGGTCACCACCAGACAGGAGTGTTTAACTACTGTTNTCTCTGTCTTTCGACGCCCATTTCCCTGCTTTAATCCCTGTTTCAACCCACATCTGCAGACACTTTTGCAGGTGTTACTGCAGGCTCGAACTTCCCTTCGCTTTTCAGGCTTTGTACACCTAGCATCCCTCTGGTGATAACCCCACCTTGTTGGTCACCACCAGACAGGAGTGTTTAACTACTGTTNTTTGTACACCTAGCATCCCTCTGGTGATAACCCCACCTTGTTGGTCACCACCAGACAGGAGTGTTTAACTACTGTTGCAACTGAGTGGAGCACTTGGCATGCTAGCATAATCCTGCCCTACCTGAGTACTTGCTGGAGCTCAGCAGTGGTGGCAACCCCAAATGCATCATCTGCCAACCTCCCCAGAACTGGAGTGCCGGTGATAATCTTGCTCGCTCCACTCCACGTGCTGTGGGGCATTGCACCATGAGAGAAGTCACTGCCCTCCAGGAGGCTGCCCAGGAATCAATGCCTCATTNCCACGTGCTGTGGGGCATTGCACCATGAGAGAAGTCACTGCCCTCCAGGAGGCTGCCCAGGAATCAATGCCTCATTTCTCCCCTTACGTACCCAGTAGTTGTTTCGCAGACCTGAGTCAGCCCTTATTGGACAGCCACTATTCTGTGTTTACATCCCGTATGCCATGCCATAGGACCGAGCAGCAGAAGGCTGTCTGCAGGCCTTGGCTCTGGCCAGAGAGATGTGGAGTCTGACCAAGGGTCCAGCAGGGGNCCACGTGCTGTGGGGCATTGCACCATGAGAGAAGTCACTGCCCTCCAGGAGGCTGCCCAGGAATCAATGCCTCATTCCTCCCCTTACGTACCCCCTAGTTGTTTCGCAGAGCTGAGTCAGCCCGTATTGGACAACCACTATTCTCTGTTTACATCCCGTATGCCATGCCATAGGACTGAGCAGCAGAAGGCTGTCTGCAGGCCTTGGCTCTGGCCAGAGAGATGTGGAGTCTGACCAAGGGTCCAGCAGGGGTGTACTCCAACCGACATGAAAAAACTGCAAGACTGAGGAACACTTCAACCACTCAGCAGTCGACTGCTACTACTTCTTCAGGAAGAGGCTACCAGGGAGGAGTCATTGTATTGTGGTGTTACGTCCTGTGTGCTCTCTCTACTCCTTACTACACTCCCGAAGCAGCGACCGAATGCAAAATACTTCACCACGCCTGCCAAGGTCACCTGTCGACTGGAGTTTGGTGGGGAGACATTTGCTCCCACCCACTCAAAACACCCAACTAGTGATACGTCCTTCACTACCAAAAGCCCAGAGGCATGTTATCAGTTTCAACTATACATAAACAGCCTCCAGATAACCTCTCCCCATCAACGGGATTCCATTTCCTAGGTGAGGAAGCTGCAATGAGGCAAGTTTGCTGAAGGCAGCCTGAATGGGTTAGACATCAGCAGTAGTTAGTGGCAACCGTGGTTTTAGTGAAGCAATCGTCCACTGATTGCCATACAACGTGTGTTCGGGAGATGTGATTATTACAAACAGAATGTTTTTGTTTTATAAACAATGTATTTTGAAACAGTCATTGGTTTAAGAATGTTTGAAAATGTATGTGGTTTAAAAAATGCCCTTTCAACTCTTTGTTTTTTTGTGTAAGCATACCATTTTATTTTATTGAAAATACAAGTGTGGGATTAACTTCGCTAAAAATGTTTACACCTACCGAGTGTGTTTATTACTCACATCTGTATGAATGGTGGCTTATTTATCACATTTTAATCTTTTAGTAAACTTTAAATTTTCCAAGTATTTATGATTTTAAAGTAATTTCCGTATGAGGAAAATTTTCCTCTGTTTCATCAAAACAGTATGCAATTAAAAATAATTACCTCCTTAGAAGATCTGCAAAGCAATGCTGTCTCATGAAAGATGTTAATCTAAAGTTCACTTCCCCCTTCCCCCTGTCATCATTTCCAGGAAACAAAATAAACAGAGCCCAGTTATAATACCCTACGCAAGTGACTGACTGAAGTTAGCTCATGTCATGCTTTCAGTGCCTGGCACGAAATAAAATAAAAGTTGAAAGGTGAGAGAAATGCGTTCATTGGATTCATATCATTTGTTTACAATAGTTTGTTTACTTCAGTGGCATAACAGCTGTGGCGGAGAGATACGTGGTTGTGCTACTTATATTTTGCAGTGAAGATAATTTTAGTTTTGATGGTAATCAGTGTTCATATCTACACTTCTGAGGAATAATTAGAAAATAAATTAATTGTAATATTTTGTAAATTTACTTTGTCCTGATTTTGGTGGCGGATGGAGAATGTAGAGTATTTAGTGATGTTGGTAATAGTTGATGGTGGTTTTGCTACAGGATGGACAGCAACAGTGTGGATGAGACCAAGCAGATTGAAGACAGGCTGCCAAGGCCAGGTCCTCGCCGGCGGCCGTCAATAGATCTCAAATACATCACCAATGGCTTTGCTTACCTGCAGGTTAGTTCCGAACATATCACCAATCAATCAAATTTTTGTTGCCTGAGTATTGATATAGTCCTGGCTCTTTGGTCACAGTAATAGTAATTCAAAATTTCATAGTGTGCTAAATGCAGGAGGAATCATTTGCTTTAAAATAAGAGATGAATCCCTTAGATTACTATGTGGTCCCAGGACTAAAATTTGTGCTATACAATAATTTTTAAATTAACTCATAGTTTTTGTAACACACTATTATTATTGGCCGAGATGTTAAATATGAAATAATTAACATAACCAGAAATATTCAGATGTACACATAGAATGTAAGTGTGCAATTGATTTTGTTTCAATGGAGACTGAACTAATTCATAGTGGGCTTAAATCTGGTTTCTTCAGGTTCTAAATTCTTTACAAGCCATTCATATAATATTTTAGTATTTAAGCCAAATCTTGTAACCTGCATACACATGAGATTTCAAAGCATTTTGTTAAGGAACTGATTGCAGGGTTGTACATGAAATGAAAGGTACAAATGAGACACTGTGGTGTGTTCTTTTCTGTAACAAAAAAAAAAAAGAAAAGAATTAGGAGTGACACAAACAAAATGTTTTATAAGCATAGAGGCTAGGCTAGTCATCGAGAGTATTGTGGTCATGTGCGAGGAATACTTCACCTTGAGTGTTGGGTTTCTGTTACTTTTTTTGTTTGTGCAGAATAGTTCCGTGGACAGTTCATACTGTACTTGTGCACAAGACAGTTTCACCCTTTCCATCATTTTAACAGACTTTGTTGGGGAAGTGGATCAGCACAATGCTTGTAGTGGAGTCTTCACTATGGGTGAATAGGGAGCGAGGTTGCCCTCACTGTGCCCTTGATCGATCTAGAGTAACCCTGGGCTGAGAGCGTGGTATTTGGGCATATGCTGCACAATGTTACGTCTTTCTCGTTCTCGTGGCTTCTCTAGTGGTGGTGCTGCTTGAACCTGTTATAGATCTTCCTAACAGGTTTTTTTTGTAAATGAGGGCCCACTAGGTGATCCCTTGGAAGTGATAAAGGTGGAATGTTGCAACCTTGCCAAAGAATCCCGTCAGATCATGATAGGTACAGAACGAGACCAGCAGTGAAGTGTCAATAAGTTGTTCTGGTTTTGACAGCAGTGACTGTCTTGGCCATCAGCCTGTGCTGGTGTCGCCTTGGGCTGCGAGTGAATTGACTTGGCATTTGAAGACTCGGGCCTGTCGTCTCAGGAAACCCGTGTCGAGTCTCACCTGTGTAGCCCTTGCAGATAAATGGTATGTACTGGCAATCTCGTTCATGCCTCCCTTGCCTCTTCCTCCCCTCTTGGTGGGTGTGAGGTTGTATCCTAAGAGTCCCATTACGCGAGCAAGACGTGTACTGTTCTGAAGAGCTCTCATTACTGACCGAGTTCGGCATTCGGTCGCCTCACTATGAGATCCGTATGTTAGTATTGTTGTGATTAGCACTCAGGTGGAGCAATCGTAAGGACTGAATTCCAAATTCTGATTGAGACAAATTACCAGAGTGGCAGTTGCTGGTCCACTAATGAGAATTCTCGTGAGGCTTGTGTCTACTCACGGAGCTGCGACTAAAATGTCCTGCTGTGTGGCACCTGGATTTGTCCACTGGGCAGTTCTATGGTGGAACATGAGTATATTGATGCCCTGTTGATCAGTGCCCAGGTAGAATCTTCATATTGACATCGGTTTGATCAGTGCGGTGGCAGGTTTTCCCTTTTGGTATTTGAATCATGAGTATCCCACTGTGAACCTACATTGATATCTATGCCTGAACCACTTAAATACTTATTAATACATAAATAAACAACACCCCTCAGTTGTGATGTGCATTAAATCAAAATATGTATGTAGTTCATCAATTCTTCAAATGAAACTTAATTTGTCAAGCAGCTTTGTGTTTTGATCCTTAACCTGCAAGCTAGGTTTGTATAAATTCTTGCATTGCTTTTTTAAAATCAGGTATTCATATAGCTTGTAGTTGGGCAGAGGATAGTGGTTGTACATTTAGTTGCAAAATATAACAGGAATTACGTGTGAGCGTGTGTTTGTGCATATGTATGTGTGTTAGTGTTATTCGCTGTCAAGTCTTTAGTATACTTCAATATACTTTGGCCGAACTGTAACATTGCATCAGGAACAAAAATAATTTTTTCCAACAGTCCTCCGGCTGACTTTAAAATGTTTTTTTTCTGGTAGAATGATTAGGCATAAAATAAGGACATAACTGTGTTGGATGGGGAAAATTAAAACAACCTCTCCATTCCCTCCTTTACCTGTGCTACTGAGTGGCATAAATATTCTAGAGTTGTGGCTGTTTTTTTATAAATGTGAAGAGCTGAGATCATGTGTTTGTTTCAGGACTTAATTGAGAAAAGCATCATTATGGATCATACTGGCAGGAACACCACCCCTGGGATGTACATGCAACAGTTTCCATACCCGTGTTACATTGTGGATATGTAAGCACTGTATACATACGTTAGTTTATTTTTACTCATGTGATGTAGCATGACGCATTGGTGCCCTTTGTTGGCATGTACTGTGATTTTGAAATTGTGACCTTCTTGGAAGAGTTTTGAAAATATTTCCTTTCTCACTTACTAAATATATATGGATAGTTAAAATTTTCAATTAGGAAATGTGTTTGTATCCAGGGTTATTTATTTTGTATCCAAACATTAAATTTGGTAGATGTGCTATCATTTTTAACGCATGAATTTTATGAGAATTTTTTTGGTAGTTGTCATCCCTGTCTTGCTTTTCTGCAGGAGAGCTATTGTTGCACTTGGGCTCATTTGCCCATGTTTATCACTCTCAGGTACGTTGCACCCTTCAGCATTTTACCAGTGATAAATACTAGTAGTGTACCATTGCCAATACAGATGAATAATAATACAGTTACTGTATTTTATTCTTTAAAATACTTTAAAGGCTTCAAAGCATGGGATTGGATTTTATGGCTGGTCTTGAAGTGTGCAAAAGATTTACGGTGGTTTTTGTTTTTCTAGTAAATGACTTGTCTCCCTCTCACTCCGTTTTGCTCTCTGATAATACCCCTCTGCCTTTCCAGAGTCTTCTCCCTACCTCCTAACTCCTATTCCTTGAAGTCCACAGAGTAAACAAATTGCATGGCTCCCTATCCCTATCCCCCTCCCCTCCCTACTTCTTTCAACCCTTCAAACATTTCAACTCATTCTGTCTACTGTTCGTTCCTTTTTCAGCTTACCCTCCCCAAGTGGTTTCACACTTCTATTTCTATTCAACATTAACATTTTCCCCAGCGTGTCACTTGTGTGAAAGTAAAAAAAAGGAAAACTTTCTGGGGTTGGGTACTCCACTTTAATAAATACAGTGAAATAGTCGTTAACATAATTGAAAGGAAAGCATGTGCATACAAAAATTGTTTTGTTTGAAGAAACGTTTATACATGAAACTTATAAATAATTGACGCGTGACGTCTGTTTAACTGATGGCGACGTCACTCACCGCAAACTTTGATTCATATCTCGTTGCCACCCTACTGCAAACAGCTTGGCAAACTTGGTCCCTCGTCCATCAGATGTTACCAGGCACAGGTCGAAGATATATGTCTTGTAAACTCATTCAGATGTAATAAAACATATATATCTACCAGTTACCTCTTTTTGGTCCAATCATTCTCTTTCGCTTTCACCTTCGTTACCCGCTTTGCCTTCTGTGTGCTCATCCACTGAATTACTTCCAGGTGCACGCACTGTCTCCGCGATAAAGAATCGAACCAAGTCCCCACTGAAGGGCGCTCTCACCTCTTGTGTTTGGTGTCTATTGCTGGTTGGTCATGCCGCCCTCTGGTGCCACTGTGGGCAAGGGGAGAGAGAACCTTTCTCTGAGGTTCCTGATTCATGGGGAGAACAAACACATTAGGTCACTACGACTCTCAGGCTACAAGCTCGTCACACCGCTTACTGAGAGTCGTAGGGTCCTCGTGTATGGAACGCTGTGAACCCAGAGGGGCAGTTAGGTCTGTAGCTGGTCATGCCGCTCACTCAACTTCTCACCGAGGGGGATCAGGGAGTCCTCTCCCCAATTCACTATTTAGTTCTGAGCACCGTCCATCGTGAAGCGCACTTTACGGCACTGATTGATCGATAGGACTCCGGCAGGGGTTTACCCCAAGCCACCGGCCCCAGGAAGAGTAGATCCCTTCCTGGACGGATCACGCCAGAACCTGCCCTTCCCCGCGCTGCTGCGTAATTTTAAACTATATCCACAGTCTTGCTTGCGCCTTCAGGACACCTGCTAAACCTTCTTAAATCGTAATTCTTTATTCTTCTTTTAATTTTATCCTCTAAGATTAACGTAACATCACTGACTGTGTATAGCTGTGTACTCGTAGCTATTGCTAAGTGCCCAATCACTGGACGGGCCATAAAAGGTATAGCATAACCCTCGGTGCCCAGCTATGCGCTCTGGTGAGCCAGGACCAGACGCCCCCAGGGTTCAGACGTGTCGGCCCATACTGCCCCCTTAAAACTGGCGTCAATGTAAAGTTAGTCTTTTTTTTTTCTAGAATAAGTTTGGTTATTCAATACTCTATACTTCCTACCAATAATCATTAATGGCAGTGGTCACGAAAAAAAAGATTTATTTATCACACAGATTGGAACTACTGAATGAACAGAAGTGTGTCAGACAGAGGATAGTAAAGTTCACCCTGACACATGTCAAATTAATTTGTGAAAATTTCTGGGTCTGTAGTCATTGTATGTGAGGATTATTTTATGTTTTGTGTCAAAAAATTTTCAGTAGTGTATATTAACATTTGTGTCGTGCAGATTCATGCTGGCGATCTCCCGTACATTCCCTCTCTTCATGGTGCTGTCATGGGTGTACAGCTGCTCCATGATAATCAAGTCAGTAGTGTATGAGAAGGAACGCCGGCTGAAGGAGACGATGCGGGTGATGGGACTGACCAATGGTATCCACTGGGTCGGCTGGTTCATTGACAGCATTTTGCCCATGCTCGTCTCCATATTTCTGCTCACCCTCATTCTTGTGGTGAGTTCTTACTACTTGTTCTCATTGCCTCTGCACTGTGAACATAATTACTTCCATTATAATAGTTCTTTATTACTTTAGGGAGCAAATGGCAAGCAGTGTCCAAAGACCTAGAACATTCTATGCTTAATATGAGTGTGATTTTTGCACAATTGTTGTGGTTAATAACTTTGTACTTTTAGTTTCTAAGTGCTTAATGCTACACGTGAATGGAGTTTTTACATTTGGGCCTCCCTACTGCTTCTCCATCTAAGAGCAGGAAAGCATGGTGTCACAGGCTCATGCTGTTCTCTTCTCTGGTGGCATGGATACTCTGCTATGCCTAGTTTCCAGTCCAGAGCAATAGCCCTCTTGGTGGTCTTCCGCTGTCCAGTCCACGAGTAGGAACACATGTAGGGGCAAATGTGGTTGCAGTACTGATAGACTTAGCTGATGGCAGGTGCCCGGGGAACATTACGTGACGCTTAACCGCTTTAGCTAGGGTAGACCTGATGGGCTCTGATAGGCGCTTGAGCAGGGTTGGTGACAAGGGTGATATTGGCCTCAGTAAATTGAAGTATTCTGGGCGGTATACTGACCCTACTGAACTGGAGTTGCTGGTCCTCGATGGAGTCTGCCAGGTGGAAGTGGCTGTGGTATTTCCAGACTGTTGACGAGCAGCTTCCTCGTGCAATTGAATATAGACCATCGGACTGTCGGCTCCCTGACCCACAGAATTTTGAGCCTGAGTAGCTGCTATCTTATCAGTTTTTGCCCCCCATGCTGTATGGTGGAGTATGTGGTAAGGTAAGTACTCAGACTTCAGCTCTGGTAGGTAGACAAGGTGGCCTAAACTGTGTGTAAGGGAAGGGTAGGCTTTTCAGAGAGCCAGAACCTCTCTCTGGCGCTGGTGTCTGAGGATTGGTTCACTTCCCAATGGGGGGTGTCCCTCCGCCTGACGATGACGAGCACCGCTTGCATACTCGCTGGTGCACAGAAAAGCGGCATTATCTGCAGTTACATTACCAAGTCTCCTTTGAGTAGGTTTTGTGGTGAGTTTTTGCTTTCAGCCTGAGCTGTGTCCAGGTAAGCGGCGTTATCACTGGTAACCAGGTGCCCTGACCGACTTAAAGGGCGGTGTCTTATGTGACTAGTGTAAGCCTGAAGGGCTTTGTGTTTGAGGTCTTCCCAGAACCTGAGGGGATGGCAGATTACTGGGAAGAAACAAGGTGAACAGACTAGTTAAAGATTATAAGGTATGGTTATATGGGTTTGTTCTATTTATGAGCGAGTTTGATTTTTACAGCTTCGAGTAAAGTTGTATGAAACTCTAGTACAGTCAGGTCTAGTTCAGTATAAAATTTTAGAGTTAAAATCAAGTTTGCACCATAAATGTAAATTTGTAGGTAACTATGTATACGGGTAAAACGCCCACCGCTTATAACTTCCTCCTCCCTATTGTCGAGGTATACCAAGGAAAAAAGTTTAGGTCTACAGCAGAACCTTGCTGAAATGTTCCCTCATGGTTTCCAGAAATAAGGTCGTTATGACATGTCGGTCGCTATAGATATTTTGGGAAATTTTGGAGCAATTTTGACACACCTCCAACCCCTATAGGTCAGAATTTGTAATTTCTGCAGCAAGACCATGTTCAATCATCTTGAGTGCAAAAATGACACGTTTGTAAAATTAAATTAAAATTAATTTCAATACTTGGACGTCTTCTGAAAAAGATAACCAAGATGTGTATATTTAGCTTCCCCTTGTCACTCAAAATCTAAAAAAAAATCTAGTGGCACAAGATTTTACCAAGCATTGTAAGGCCATGTTTGATCGTTTCTAGCGCGGAAATAACACATCTCTTAAATTTATTATAAATTATTTGTAATAGGAAGACATATATATCAGAGAAACGTATAGTTAGCCTACCATCATCTCCAAAAAAGGTTGAAAACATAGAGCGGTGTGAGGATTCACCAAGAATATTAAGTCCATGTTTTTTTGTATGGATACTAATTTAATTCAATAGTCAGATGTCTTACCAATAAAATGATACCACAGAAGGGCATCTGCAACCTCCCTTGTTGCAAACAATTACAAAAACTGTAACATTGGAGATAAATTATTTTTTACTGTGCGAAAATTCAATTTTTGATGGTCTTTTGTGGAAAAACCAGACGTCATTTCAATGAAGCATTGATTTATATTAAATAACAAACGTCTTCCGAATAAAATTATATCACAAAAAGTTATATGTGACCGCCCTTGTCGCCAATCAATTATAAAAGCTTAATAATTGGCAACAAATTTTTTTTTTGCTGGGGGCCAGCAGTGGTGGTCACCCAAGGTCATACAGGCAAACCTGCCCATGGAGACATGGAGTGCCATCGGTAACCTTGCTCGCTCCACTGTTTCTGGGAAAGGGGATACTTGTTATGTGGGCACTTTACCATGAGGGAAGTCACTGCCCTCCTGGAGTCTGCTCATCTCTTCTGCACCTAGCTGTGGTAGCCCTTATTGGACATCTACTATAACATCTCTACTTCCTTATGCCGCGCCATTGGGCTGGGTGGCAGGCAGGCCTTTGCTTTAGCTAGGGAGGCTGTGGAGTACAAACAGGAGTCCAATCGGTCGTACTCCCATCTGCAGGGAGAGGCTGCATGGCTGAGGGAAGCAACCACTATCCAGTGTCTACCTACAATATTACTAGTGGGAAGAGGAAACATCAGAGAGATCACTCTGACTTGCTTTCAAGTATTGCATACTCTCTCTCTTCTTCCCCCAACACCCCGATAGCGACGACCAACGGAGCCACGCCCAATTATGCTCCTAAGACTGCACATAGGCTGGATTTCACAAGAGACATTTGCACCAAACTGCATTAGTACCCAGCCAGTGCTACACCAGGCACCATCTTGTGTCCAGAGGGCTATCGTTGCTTTAGCCACTCTACAGGCCACCCCCAAAATTCTCTTCCCATTAAGGTGGCGTATGCATCCCAGTTTCCAGGGAGGAAGCTGTGATAAGGTCTGCTTGTTATGAACAACCTGGACAGGTGAGGCGTTATGCACCCTGGCTGATGATTGGCCTGCCAAGGGATGATTTTTGGCTTTTCTTCTCTCCTCTGTAAGTGCGGGAACTGGTGTAAACATGCGCTACAGCTCTAGTGAGGGTGGCGTTATGACAGGCCACGGCAGACTGTGCAGCATCCTGGCCAAGTCATGTAGCAATGAGGCGTGCTACGTGCCGAGAGAGTTTGGTAGAGGTGGGGTAGGCTGCATCCCAGCAGTGCTTTTTGGTGGTGGGGTGTGCAGCGCCCCCGCGGAGTCATGGTGAGGTGGGGTAAGTAGTACCCTGATGGATTCTGAATTATTGAAGTGGTGGGATGTGCAGCACCCTGGCAGTGTGAAGTTTTTGTTCAATTGTTTATGTTATTGATAAACAATTGATTTTTCTAACATCATATAAATTGTTATGTTTACCATATTTAATCTTAATTACACTGAAGGTGTAAGTTTCCATAAATGACTTTGTAATGTTGGGCGCTACAGTTACAGCGCCGACTAAGTTGCCGATGTGCACTCAACTAGCTCAGAAGTAGAACACGAGACTCTGTAAAATGGACGCCAATTACATATGAAATTAAGTCAAGTTCCAAAGTATTTTGTTATATACTTTTATTTACTATTGAAGTTCAGAATATGCAGAGTACGAAACGATAAATAGACGTGCAGAATAGAGCCACAGTCGTTTACGGATTATTACGTTTCTAAAAAAACTGGCCCGAAGAAATAAGGAATACGGCAACCTCCCACACCGACGGAGAAATACTCTAGTAAAGTCTAGTTTGCAGATGTGGGGGTTTAGCGTCACGCCCGACGCGGCCTAGGCGAGCCTTGTCAGACGACTGACTTTGCCGCCTGCTTAAAGGGCGACTCTCTTCCACCTGACCTCCCCGCCGACTGACCTGAAGTGACTTCCAGCCTTCAAGGGCGACTGACCTGAAGCTTTGCTTGAAGGGCGACAGGCACACGCGTCTTTGTGCTGCCTCTCACCTCCCTCTCCTGAGATAAGGGCCTGGCCACGCACGCTCTCAACACGTTATTGAAACTACATCGTACAAAACTTGTTGACACATTCTAAAAAAAGCTAAATAATGCTGACGCTTAACAAAAACTGAAACTACGACGTTCGACACGAAACGGCAAACAGACTCCTGATAACTGTAAAATGGCAAATGTATGCCCAATAAACAAAATATCACGGGAAACGAACCACCGCGGTTTTAATTTTGAATACCGATATAAATATTACGAAGCTAAGGTAAAACGAACAAAAATGAAAAAAACACGTGTCCTGGTCCCGAAAATTAAGAATACTGCGTCATTACAACTTATGTTAAAATATCTCATCTGTTGTGTGTATTAGCATTGTACTTAGACTGTACTGATTGAGTTGACAGCTTCTGCACACTTGTGTTTTGATCGGCCAGCACTAGCTCAAAGGTGGCAGCTTGCTTTACTGTGATGAAAAATGGCCTAAGTCGTAAATATAATTCAGTGCACTATTTTTAAGGTGCCAATAAAAAAGGACGAAAAAATGGGTTGGGGGAGGGGGGAATTTATTTTGATTAATGTGGTTCCATTTCTCTGAACATTTTTTATATCAATCTTTTGAAACAAATATATGTTAGCAGTGAATTAGGAAATGTAGTTCTGTGACATAACATCTTACTAAACTTCAGTGTTTTAGTCAGTGGAAACTAAAATAGGATTCATTTTGTTTTATAGACATTTGATTAAGAAATGATGTACTAACATGCTTGCATTACAAACAATTTTACGTTTTCACTATATCAATGCATGGATGCTGATCATTAGACTCAAGGGAATGTTATCTCTTAAATGTGATTGAAGGATACATGACAGATTGAAGAATCAACTAAGCAGTGCTTTTAAATGTGCTAGGTTAATAACAACCTGTTATCTCTTCAATGTGGCCATTGTAAGCCGTAGCAATAGCTCAGTTTCATACTCAGATGTTTACTTTTCTCTGTAGGAAGGAAGAGTGCTGGAGAATTCAGACCCCACTGTGGTGTACGTATTTCTACTGCTTTATTGTGTGGCAACCATAGCGAAGAGCTTCCTGATCTCTGTGTTCTTCTCTCGTGCCAATCTGGCTGCAGCTGCAGGAGGTATTATATTCTTCATGTTGTACCTACCATACCCATTCATGATCATCTGGGAAGAAAAGATCTCCTACGTACCTAAATTAGTGACAGTAAGTATATATATAAGATAATTAGCTTAAAACAACAATGTAAGATATTAGTATTTATTTGAAAGATTCCTTGCAAGCAGCTCTTTCTCTCTGCATTGTGGAAAGTTTCACATTTAGATATACTTTATGCTTTACATGTTCACTTTAAATACACAGTATGTACGTGTAATAATATTTATAATAGTAATGGCCGGATGGCCAATAACCAGTATCAGATATTGGTGTTATCTGTGCATTTACCATTATTGGTCGGTGTGGACGTCTGACTACGGGCCTCCCACCAAGGCCAACAGAGTTTGATTACCTGCGGGGTCGCTTGTGGATTTTCGCACATGCTGCTGGTCGATAGGTTTTCTTGGGGATCTCCCGTTTCCCCTGCCTTTGCATTCTGGCACTGCTCCATACTCACCTCGCTTCATCCTCATTGGCTCTCAAGACCTCGATGTTGAGCTATCCAAATGTCTTCTCTTCATTCACTCACTCACTCCTGTTTTGCCATCGTTGCGTCATCTTCACCTCACTACCATTACCGGTGCTCAGTACCTTGCTTCATCTTCACCTCACTACCGTTACCGGTGCTCAGTACCTCACTGTTAAGCGCCAACCCATACCTCTCAATTCCAAGACAGGAATGTCAAAGAAAGTGGTGTGATCTTGCCATTGCAAGTCTGTCCACCAGTGTACGTCACTAACTTTCATACTTTCGCTGCCTAAAGAAGCTAGCCGAGCCAGCGAAACGTCACGACTGTAATTCCCGTGGGAAATGTGTTTGTCTGCCTTTTGTGTGTGTATGGATGCATGTGCATGCATGGGCACATGTGCATGTGTGTGCACATGTCCACGTGGTTGCATGGGTATCCACAAGTACCACCCTGTGAGTACTTGTGTTTTCTCTCTGCTTTCTAAAATTTAATTTCTCATTCTAGTGGCACCTTAAGTTCATGGACAGGTGAGAATGACGTAGAGCAGTGCTGAAGCTGTCTTTCTTGAAATGGTGTAAAGGAAGGCAAGGCCAGTTGAATGAACATTACATATGTGTACTGTCTATGGAATTAAAAGCTGGTTGTGAATGTGTCCCATTTTTTTTAAACAGAATAACTTCCATAGTGTAAATTTGTTATTTTCCTCTCATTTTTTTCTATCATCTACTCTCAACAACTTTCAGAACCTGTCCTTAAGCTCTAAATGATTGCGTCTAGTAATGGAGGTAGTTCATCTTCCCCTATTCCCACGTACGGAGAATGACTGCATCAGCTACTTCTTTGCAACAAGAATTACTGTACTATATTCCAGGGATGTAACAATTCCACTTTTCCTCGATTCTCGATTCCAAAAATTGCAATTCTTTCAGTTACAGACAATTACTTTACAGAATTAAATACTTTATAGGAGGGTGTGAAATTTAATTATTTAAACTAGACCTACATTAGTAGTAGGTCTATTACTAACACAAATATGACACGAACAGTGGGAGCATATTCATATGAAATTCTAAAAAGTTTAAAAAAGGCATATGAGATAATATTGAAAACATATATATATATATTTATATGTATTAAAAAAAATATATATATGTATATATAATATACACACACACATATCTCGTCCACATAGTTTATTTGAAAATATTTCCAAACCTCACTCGCCATGATAAATGTTCACCAACACATGAAATTATTAAAAAGTTTTCAAGAATAGCACAGTGAAAACACATTAGGTTCTACAACAAAAGGATTCTTTTCGTCACACGCAACTGATAGACACAATAACTGTAGAATGATAATAATATAACTGGCTAGTGTTTACCATAAACAAAACATGGCTGGGCGGGATTGGAGATTTTGAACCAGAAAAGTTTTGGGCATGTCTGAAAATAAATTGGACTTACGACATGATAAAACAAAAATGTAACATTAAATTTGTTTAAAAACATTGCCTTAATGTTTTCAGTTTGCTGCTATTTTCTTTATAATTTCATGACTTTTACTAAGGAATTTTTACATTTTTTGTTCCATTTTTGGTAGTAAAATGTATGTACATTGACACAAATTTACTCAAATTAACTTTCACTTTGAATGACATAGTGGAACTGCTCATAGCCAAGTCTCATCAGGCAAGTTATGAAAGTAACATACCGAATCTGTATGCTAACAAAGCTAATTTCTCTATCTATAACTAAATGAGAAAAGTAGCTAAGTAAATTTATTATATATTTTTTCATATCAAATTTTCTACGTTTGGAGTTTGCAATGTCTCTGCGACGAGTGAGCACAACACACAATTAAACACAAATACATTCCGGAAAAAAAAAAAAAAAAAAAAAAAGACAATTTGCTGACATGTTACAAATTGTTTTAACCAAATCTGTATTCAAAAACACCATGTAGTTAAACATTTGGAGTAGAATTAAACATGTATCATGCAATAGCTTATTTTCAAATGAATGTTTAGGTTATGTATATCTAAACTCGCGTTCCACATGACGTGAACCGCACGTTCACGAGTCCTTCTTGCCCACTGTGACTGCCGCAGTATGTCCACACCAGACGCACCACACCGACAGGCTTGTGGGAACGAGTAGAAGTGCATTAGTGTTCTAATTTATTTATTCAGTGTATTTCATCAGTGTATTTGCCAATAGCGTCAGTGTATGGTTAATTAATAATTTGTTTTGTCAAGCCTCTGTCAGACGGGTCGGTGTCAGTCTCTGTTGTGACATTCTACATTTGGCAGTACTGTGGCTGGTGCAATAGAAACATTTAGGAATAATGTAATCGTTTTTATTATGTATTTGTGTAAGGGTAATTATGTTTTCTTGTGTTAATTTAGTTCATATCATTTTCCATCCCATAATCATCTTTCAGTGTATATTGTGTTTCACCGTTTCACCGCATGGGATTCTACTGTACATTTGCTGAAATGACAAAAGAAAATTATGTAATTATTGCTGAGAGAAGTTGTTTTTTTCTTTATAGAGTATACTGTCAAATGTTGCGTTTGGTTTTGGATGCTCCTACTTCGCACACTATGAAGAGATGGGAGTTGGCATTCATTGGCATAACTTTGGAGAGAGCCCTGTTTTGGGAGACGAATACAACTTGATGTATGTCATGTGCATGTTTGCACTTGATACAGTTGTTTACTTGCTGCTCACCTGGTACATAGAGGCTGTATTTCCAGGTAACTATCAGTGGTAACACCTTTATATTACTTAACTTAGATACTTAGTTTATGGTTTTGGAGAACAAAATGTACTTCACTCTGTACCTACTTATAATTTATTGATATGTTTTCCCATTTTATTTCTATCGACTGACAGATGGTGTGTTAGCACTTGAAACAGGTCAGATTGGTTTCTCTTATTGTAGAAGCAGACCATGGTTGGTAGTTCTAGACTGGCTTGGAATATTCTGCAGTGTCTATAATTTTTCCCAAATCAATTTTACGTACGCAAGCTGTTGGTATAAGCAGGGGAATAAGTACAAGTTGTGCACGAGCCAAGTTACCTATCCTTGTTGGATAGATGTTTTTCAATTCTCGTAATTGACATTGCTTCTAGAGCCTTTTGTTTGGGCGGCAAATACGAAACTAACTGTAGCTTAGAAATGTAGATGACAACCAGTTTGGTAGGTGGAGTGTGTGGTATTGGAAAGGAAAGCTCATTGTCTCATGTCTGCCAGTTGCAGGTCCAGCATGCATGTTCTTTCTAAGGTGAGGTTAGCAGGAGAAGTGCGACTTGGGGTGGTAGCCCGTAAACGAACCCACCATGGCTGGTAATTTAGGTCCAGGGTTGTGTGTTAGATGCTGGGCTGGAGGGTGGTTCTTGTGGTAGTGTTGCTGCTACACCCTGGCTTTTTGCTCTCGACAGACAGTTTCCTGAGTTTGTGTCTACCCAGAGCTGGTGAGGACCTAATAGTTACTGTTCTCCAAACCAGGCCNCGACAGACAGTTTCCTGAGTTTGTGTCTACCCAGAGCTGGTGAGGACCTAATAGTTACTGTTCTCCAAACCAGGCCGTAAAGACACTTTATTCTTTTCCTTTTACTTAGAGCTATAAGGAAATGGAAGCGTGGAATGGATTTTGGTGATTACGTCTTTGTCGTATGTGCGGACTGTTGTGGTAGGTGGGTTGCCTTGGAGAACCAGTCTGGCTTACACATTGATGAAGAAAGACAGCAGATGCCACTAAAGGTTTGTTCAGTACAAAGGGCTTCAGAGATCCCTCTAAAAATTACGTGTCAAAACACCTCTTAAAAGTGTGGTGTATTGACTGCTTGTAAAAGTGTGTGGTTGTCTAAGCCAGTGGTGTGGGTGTACACCTGCACTAACAGGGGAGCATTGTACAGTTATCAGAATGCGGTAACAGTAACATTGGTTGGCACAAGTGGTTCTGCAGGACAGAAGGTGAGAGTGTTTAGCAAACGAGACAAACCTGACTGAAACATTAGGCAAGCAATTAAGGATTCCAGCTTTTATTGTGTTTTTGCACATGGCAGTTAACAGCCTGTGCCTAGCTGGTTGGTTTTTACCTGTAAGCCCAATAATGCCACGACTTTCGGCAAGTCACGATCGAACCCCCAGGTCTCGACTGGGAGGAGGAGGTTCCGTAATCTGTGCCTGAACAAGAGACTAGGCAAGAAGTCTGATGGTGCTCTTGAATGAAGGGCCGTCGGGAAAGAAACTTTTAGTTGCCGCACTATTGGAATTAATCTTTTACACTTATTCCCCAAGTCGTGCTTTAAGGATGTTCCAATATGGCCTTTCCAACATAAGTGTTGGGGTTGTTTCCTGGTGGATAGGGGTTGAAGCGTACTCCCCACCCCTCGTCTAGCTCTTCTAGGGTTGGGATTCTGTTGGACGTGGTGGCAAAGTGAATCATGACTATATTAGTATTTGGATACTATGTATGGAGGTGCCTTACTCTGCAAGGTAACTTTGTGGTTATCTCTTCATCTTCACTTCTTGTGTGGCTGATGATATGCATGGAACATCCAGATTGTGGTGAACTTCAACTTGGCGTGGGTCACGTAAGGTCATTAGCTTGGTTAACTGTTTTCTTAGCCTCATGTGTCTGAAGGTAGAAAGGGCACAGTGCATCTTATAAACACTGTACTATACATTATCTCCCACTCCACAGACTGAGAATTTTATGTAATTTGGTGACTGAATGTTTTTTTCCTCCCAGTCCAAAATAGTGTCCACTGTGTACCATTAAAGGTTTGGCTTCACATTTTGGTATAATGTTTTATTTCTAATTGTTTTAATGGTTAAATGTTTTACTTTTTGAGAATCAAATAATTTTCTTGTCCTGCATTTTTAAGGTTCAGAAAACACTGAAGTAAATATTTCAGTTACTGTACTTGTGTTGGTTTGTGCCTTTTTTTCTTGTTTTGTACGCTATGTGCCTTATTGACCTTTGTACCATACATACTGCATACTGTTTCTTTAAACAGGACAATATGGGGTTCCTAAGCCATGGTACTTTCCGTTCCAGTTATCATACTGGAGTGGAAATGATGCCTCTGTTGGACCAAGCAGTTTGTACTTCCCTGAAAATCAAAAAGGTTAGTGTGTTTTGTCTGTTGTTAGATTTTGTTTTGCATGGGTCTGATTTTGCAATAATGCAGATCAGTCAAAATATCCAACTTTTATATGACAGGGATTATGTATTAGAATGATTTGTGTTGTTTTGTGTTAAGTAATCAGTTGTAGTGTTGCAACATCAGAATTGGCGACTGGAACCACAGCTCTGTTTTACTCACTCGGTAGAGAGATGAAATTTAAATAAATAGAGGCACCATATTAAAAGTAAAAGAGTTCAAGTCCCGGATTATTTCCTCCGTATTTTTATTTCAAGTAAATTTTCCCATCAAATTTGTATTAACTGCATTATTACACATTGATGGCATTTAACAATGTAGTAATTTTTACTTGTAATTTTACATATAAGAAAAAAGTAATTTTTTACTTGTAATCTATTTATGGCAAAAGATATGTAATTGTCATGTATCTGTAATCTTTACTTTTTTCCCCTTTATCTTTCAATTTTCTTCCTCACATAGCTCTATGTGCACTCTGTCAGGCCTAGTCTCTAACCCTGCAGCCTCCCTGCCCAGAACAATAGTCCTCTGGGCTGCCTTCCACAACCCAGCTCAGCATGACATAAGGCAGAAGGATAGAACAGAATGTACTCTACAATAAAGTGGATTCTCTATCCATTGTTTCTCAGGGGAATGACAACAAATTTCAATACATATGGACTTTAAATGAGTGTTGTCTTGAAATGCAGATAAATAAAAAAAATGGGACCACAGAATATGTTCCATGGATGCAGGATTTCAATACATAGAGGTTCCACTGTGTTAGGTGTCCACTTAGGTAGAGGCACTGCTCAGGTAGCAACAATAGGTGCAGAGAGTGAACCTGGCCGAAGTTCTGGAGAACTGTGCCAGTGTCAAAGCGTACTTGGTGCCCAAAGTGTACTCTTGTGGATTTCCTCGGTAGTTGGGTAGGGCGGGACTACTGCCAGCGAGCAGAGTTCTCGTGGGAAGGTTTGTGAATTGCGTTCCTAGTTAAATGTCTCCTCCACTTACTAGTGAGGAGCACCCAAGAGCAGTTGGACTGTTGCTGGAAATCAAGTGTTCTGCCATTGAGGTGTGTGAAGGCTCCTTCCTGGTGATGATAGGCAAGGTGGACTACCACCTTACTCCAGTTCCTAGCAAGCGAGAGAATGCTAAACTAATCACTAGCCAGGGTAAAGGGGCAAGTTGATTTGCATGCCTAGGTCTAGAAGTATTGTTGAGGTTTCTCGAGTTGAAAAGGGAAAGTGAAAGGACAAGGTGGACAGAAAGTGAGCTGGTAGCAAGAATATTCTGTGATGAGGTTTGATTGACTTATTGGGCGAGCCAATATGACACACACCTAGTCTCTACCATGACAAGTGCCTGAAGGGCAGACTCAATTCTTGAGGTGAGGGGACCCCAGTACTGACTGGCGTGATGACCAATGTGGGTGGGCCAATGCTAGCAGACTCGAACTACAGGTGATATAACTGAGACATGACTGGAGAAGTAAATGAATCAAACATTCACAGCAGTCATGTTGGAGTTTTGGGCGATACTCTGGTCAGAGAACAACCAAGGAAATAAAAGTTGTGCACTACTTATATACACTGAAGAGCCAAAAAAACAGGAGGCAATTCACACCATGAATCCTGCAGGGCAGTCCACAAATCCATAGGAGTGCGAGGCGGTGGAGATCTCTTCTGAACAGCACGTGGCAAGGCATCCCAGATATGCTCAATAATGTACATGTCTGGTGATTTATGTGGCCAATGGAAGTGTCTGAAGTCAGAAGAGTGTTCCTGGAGCCACTCNAGGGCAGTCCACAAATCCATAGGAGTGCGAGGCGGTGGAGATCTCTTCTGAACAGCACGTGGCAAGGCATCCCAGATATGCTCAATAATGTACATGTCTGGTGATTTATGTGGCCAATGGAAGTGTCTGAAGTCAGAAGAGTGTTCCTGGAGCCACTCTGTAGCAACTGTCGATGTGTGGGGTGTCGCATTGTCCTGCTGGAATTGTCCACGTCCGTCGGACAGGTGATCGGACAGGATGCTTACGTATCTGTCACCTGTCAGTGTTGTATCTAGACGTATCAGGGGTCCCATTTCACGCCAACTGCACATACCCCATACCACCAGCTTGAACAGTCCCCTGTTGACATGTAGGTTCCATGGATTCATGAGGATGTCTCCATACCTGTACACGTCCATCTGCCCGATACAATTGGAAACGAGACTCGTCAGACCAGGCAACGTGTTTCCAGTCATCAACAGTCGAATGGCGGTGTTGGCGGGCCCAGGCGAGGTGTAAAGCTTTGTGTCGTGCAGTCAACAACGGTACACGAGTGGGCCTTCGGCTCCGAAAGCCCATATCAATNTCGCACGCTGGCACTTGTTGATGCCCCAGCATTGAAATCTGTGCCAATTTGAGAAAGGGTTGCACGTCTGTCACGTTTAATGATTCTCGTCAGTCGTCGTTTGTCCCGTTCGTTCACGATCTTTTTCCGGCCGCAGCAATGTCGAAGATTTGATGTTTTACCGGATTCTCGATATTCACTATACACTCGTGAAATGGTCGTACGCAAAAATCCAAATTTTATTGCTACCTCGGAGGTGCTATGTCCCATATCTCGTGCCCCGACTATAACGCCACGTTCAAACTCACTTAAATCTCGATACCCTGTCATTGTAGCAGCAGTTACCGATCTAGCAACATTGTCAGACGCTCGTTGTCTTATATAGGCGCTGCCGACCGCATCGCGTTACTCTGATTGGTTCTACACCTCTGTTATTTGCATACGCATGCCTATACCAGTTTTTTTGACTCTCCAGTGTAGTATGAACTTACAAAATTTAGTGTATTATGGAGACTTGTGATTCATCTGTTGTTGATCACTCACTATCTTGTTCATCTTCGGTTATGAATAGAACCACTTTATTGCAAATGCATTTAAAGAACCTAATTTCTGCATCTGTTTGTAGGCTGTTGCTTTTTATCATGTCAGGAATTTTGCCTCTTGAGAAAAATGCCATCTTGATGGCTATGAATTAAGAGAATATTGATCTATGTGCAGGAAATAGAAATACGTTTATTTTCGTAGGCAGGAAAATGTTATGCACAGGCATTTTATAACAGGGTTCTGCTATATCAGGCTATAACCGCTCCAATTTTATTCTAATGGATACATATATTGCATGTACCATTTACCACCTGCCCCAATGTATAACCCACAACTCATGTTTTAAACATCTCGCAAATATGTAGTTTCTTTTGTAAAATCTTGTGTTTTTTTGCACAGAATTGCTGCATTAGCAGTATGTATATTACAGTAATAAAATATAACATAAAACTACACAGTATTTGCTTTAAATAGTTGGCCCTTGTTTTTGATCAAATTGATAAATATGCTATATACCTGTAAATACAGAAAGTGTTTTGTGTTTTCAGTATAAGCATGGGAAACTTTGGAGCAGTTGTTATACTGTTTGTCCCAGCAGACTCTGTTATTTTTCTTGCTCTGTATATTTATTTTAATTTTTACATTGTTTAAGCCTCTAATTATTCAAGTGCTGTTTAAAAAATGTCTAAACCGTCTCCTTTCTCGTACAACAGGTGAAGATTTTGAGACTGAGCCAAAGCATCTACCATTAGGAGTATCGGTGCACCAATTGGGAAAGGTGTATGCAAATGGAAAAGCAGCTGTCCACAACTTGAACATTAATTTCTATGAAGATCAGATTACGTCTTTCTTGGGCCACAATGGTGCCGGCAAGACCACGACAATGTGAGTCTCAGTTTTACATTGCAGTGCTAATTTTCAATAATTAAGTTTGACGTAAAATAATGTTTTTCAGATGTAGTTAAGGTTGTTAGTCAACTGTAAAAACTTAATGTCATGGTAAAGTTTAGTGACTTCTGAGATTGAGGGAAAATGAACAATGTTTGCAGAGTTATTTTGGTACGTCATATGTAGTGATGCCGAGTCGTAAGTTGTGTAACAAGGCACGGAGAACAAAGTGAAGCAATGGATTGTTATATGGCTGAGGTGCACAGTTGTATTGAATGATACACTCAAAGAAGTGTACTACCACCACTGTTATGATTAGTTATTGACTTGGTAGGACCAGATGTGTCACTTCTTTAGACACTCAGGTCAAGTTTACTTANCCACTGTTATGATTAGTTATTGACTTGGTAGGACCAGATGTGTCACTTCTTTAGACACTCAGGTCAAGTTTACTTAAGAAATTGGTTGTGAAGGCAAGCTGTTGCAATGGGAATGGAAACCTGGACAAGTTGTGTGAATGAGGATGAGGAATGGCTGCTGCCACGGGAGAAACTTCCAGCTAGACTACCATTGAAAATGATGGAATACGTTCTGCTGTACACCTAATCTCTATAATAGTTCAATTTGCACTTCTCACAGCTCTCTCCAGGGAATCCTGTCAGACTGCATGCAGCTTCCCAGTATTCAAAACATCAGTATTGTAAGCTGCTAGCGCTCGTTATCGGTTTACCATCCGAGACATGTAAAATAAAAAATAAAACCTTTGTGGCAACATACATGGTTCAGATGCTGCACAGACTTTCCTAGATGTGAGTTCTTGTCGCATAATCGTGTATCTGCTTGTGAGGTGCTTTCTTCTGCTTGCTGACTGCCAGCTCCTGGATTTTACCCTCTCACTTTCTCACTTCACTATTGGGTGTTTACAGTGATTACTGAAAGCATTAACTTCTTGTCCTTANATTTTACCCTCTCACTTTCTCACTTCACTATTGGGTGTTTACAGTGATTACTGAAAGCATTAACTTCTTGTCCTTAGAATTCTGTCTCTCAAGTCAGTATTGCTCGGACAGCTTTGTGCTCCTTGGTTTGATGCTGTGGGCCTGGGTGATAGTGTTCTGTTTGACACTGTGAACTGGTCATTTTCGGCACACCATCTCGTGGTATGGAGTGCTGATGGAGTACAGCTCTAGCAGGAATGCTGTCTCCGAGAACCACCTCCAGTTGAGTGTTGTAGGGGTTTATATCAGTNGATGGAGTACAGCTCTAGCAGGAATGCTGTCTCCGAGAACCACCTCCAGTTGAGTGTTGTAGGGGTTTATATCAGTAGGGAGTACCACGGTTCAGAAGAGCCCAGTCTAGTGAATGCTTGCCTACCAAGATAAGGGGGTACGGCATCCATCACTCTTACGTACATATCCGTAACTCTGTGGCCAACTCCTGCTGTGATTGGCAGATGTGGGGTTCGGAGCTCCTTTAGTTTGCTGGATCTGGCTGATGGTGTGGGCAGTCCCAATGGTTTCCTCATATCTGATTGAGGCAAAATTATACGGTTGAAATAACAAAATGTGAGTTAATACACTGCCCAACACCAAAATTTAAGTTACAACACAAAATAAGTAATAACATAATTTAGGGAAAACACTGCTTTTTATTTGCAAAACCATGATTATCAATTTGTAATTAAAACTTATAAACCAATTAGTATTAACAGTTTTGTTAATTTTTGATTCATTCATTTTCCTAACATACTAGATATTAAGGAAAAAACTGAAAAATTCCTCTTTACCTGTTAACATCTGGGTTCAGTGAATAAGAACAGTGGTACGAGATGCTGTAGAAGATACAACTAAAATTACAATTAAATGGCATAAGCAAAATTGTAAAAACTGTGATGGAATGTGTTTTATGTGTAAAATCATATTTAAGCCATTCTTGTAAGATAGTGACAAAAAGAAAATCTACAGTGTCTGGGAACTTCAACATATAACCTAGGAAAAAATCTAAACACAAATATGTGGTTTCCATNAAAGAAAATCTACAGTGTCTGGGAACTTCAACATATAACCTAGGAAAAAATCTAAACACAAATATGTGGTTTCCATATGTGATAATGGTCTGTATTACCTTAGTTCAAATAAAATGATTACTGTTGTTTGTGTACGTAGTTTCATAAACATTGCAGTGTTTGAATTTTTTTTAGTATGCGTGTAAGATTGCNGATTACTGTTGTTTGTGTACGTAGTTTCATAAACATTGCAGTGTTTGAATTTTTTTTAGTATGCGTGTAAGATTGCATTACTTGTAACTATGTAGAGTATTTATGAAAATAAAAACAATAACTTCTAAATGTTTACATGATAAATTTTTCATGATGGTAAAAACAAAATCTGCAATTTTAGTAACAAAATCTGTATTAAAGCAACACCATAATAACTAGGCTATATTGATAGTCTTCCTGCCAGTCTAGCTAGACATATTTTGTACTGTTTAATTTATCTCCCATTTTGTGAGTTACATGTGGGATTAAGAAAATATTAATTAAAAACTGTCAAAATAATGCTTTNTTAATTTATCTCCCATTTTGTGAGTTACATGTGGGATTAAGAAAATATTAATTAAAAACTGTCAAAATAATGCTTTTATGTAGCAATACATGGTTTTTAAGCACAGAATTACACCTTACAAAATATCATGTCTCAATGTGTTGCATACATAGTTATTGTAATTCACTGTGTTTGCCAATAGGACAATAGTATTGAAGTGAATCCTAGAAACTAAGTCTTCTGTTTCCAAAATCAACAGTGTAAATATTTTATCTTTTATCTAGTGTATATTTTAGTATACATGGCTGTAAAATTCTATAAAAGGCTTTAATAATAAAACATTGTTAATATGTCATTGCATATTGTACATTTGGTTACCTCTGTCGTATTTCAGATCCATTCTAACAGGCCTGATCTGTCCTTCATCTGGGACAGCCAAGGTGTACGGGCAGGACATACGACAAGATATGGACTCTATTCGTAAAAGTTTGGGAATGTGTCCGCAATACAACGTGCTCTTTGATTTGTGAGTATCTCATTATTATTATTTTTTTAATTTTCTCAATCATATTAATTTGCAAAGATCCTAGAATTACAGTATGGAATGTTGTCGAATTTGTACNAAAGAAAATCTACAGTGTCTGGGAACTTCAACATATAACCTAGGAAAAAATCTAAACACAAATATGTGGTTTCCATCTGTGATAATGGTCTGTATTACCTTAGTTCAAATAAAACTATTACTGTTGTTTGTGTACGTAGTTTCATAAACATTGCAGTGTTTGAATTTTTTTTAGTATGCATGTAAGATTGCATTACTTGTAACTATGTAGAGTATTTATGAAAATAAAAACAATAACTTCTAAATGTTTACATGATAAATTTGTCATGATGGTAAAAACAAAATCTGCAATTTTAGTAACAAAATCTGTATTAAAGCAACACCATAATAACTAGGCTATATTGATAGTCTTCCTGCCAGTCTAGCTAGACATATTTTGTACTGTTTAATTTATCTCCCGTTTTGTGAGTTACATGTGGGATTAAGAAAATATTAATTAAAAACTGTCAAAATAATGCTTTGATGTACCAATACATGGTTTTTAAGCACAGAATTACACCTTACAAAATATCATGTCTCAATGTGTTGCATACATAGTTATTGTAATTCACTGTGTTTGCCAATAGAACAATAGTATTGAAGTGAATCCTAGAAACTAAGTCTTCTGTTTCCAAAATCAACAGTGTAAATATTTTATCTTTTATCTAGTGTATATTTTAGTATACATGGCTGTAAAATTCTATAAAAGGCTTTAATAATAAAACATTGTTAATATGTCATTGCATATTGTACATTTGGTTACCTCTGTCGTATTTCAGATCCATTCTCACAGGCCTGATCTGTCCTTCATCTGGGACAGCCAAGGTGTATGGGCAGGACATACGACAAGACATGGACTCTATTCGTAAAAGTTTGGGAATGTGTCCACAATACAACGTGCTCTTTGATTTGTGAGTATCTCATTATTTTTTTTTTTTTTTTAATTTTCTCAATCATATTAATTTGCAAAGATCCTAGAATTACAGTATGGAATGTTGTCGAATTTGTACAAAAGTCAAGGGAAATCAAAAGTTAATATTTGGTTCCCCATTACTTGAACATTTTTGAAAGCCTCACTTACTCACTTCTTGATGCCCATCATGTCGCCTCCTGCCTATTCAAATAATTAACTTTGCCATGGAACTAATGACACACATTGATATTTTGATTGACATAGTAAAACTAAGAACACAAACTATGGTTCCCAGGAAAAGGGTCGTTATTTCGAAGGGGCCGTTATTGGAAAAACATTTTAGTAAAAAAATTTTACGGCTCTTCAAAAAATTGTAGTTATTTTGAGAGGGTCGCTATTCCAGGGGTCTTAGAAATGAGAGTTGACTGTACTGTAGTTAGTTTTCTGGCATAATTGCTCTAAGTACTCAAGTGAATATTTTAAAATGTGTTCATCAGTGTACATGGGAGTTTCTTTTTAAATTTGGTTTCAAAAGTGTTTTCATTCTAATGATTTCAAAAATCCTAAATAACTTCCAGCCCATGGACCAAAATGTTGACTTTTCTTTACATGTGATGTGCTTTCAGCTTACTGTTCACTTTTTTTTGTGTACTTCTGTCCGATGTACTAATTTAGGTAGCACAAAATTATTTACACTGTACACTGGGACACCAAATTTGAAAAAATATTCTGTCCTCAATAAACAACACTTTAAGATCAAGTATGAATGTTTCATTATTATTGCGTACACAATACTGATAACACAAATAAAATATGTTGCTTTCAAATGAAATTACTTACTTGTGTTCATTAAATTACCTAAGTACTTACTGTAGCAACAGACTGTTCAAGTAAAAAATTTGAGATTCTAAGTCACTATAATTGAAGTAGTTGTGAGTAAGATTTCAACCACTTAACAATAAAATTTTCTTTGAATTTCGTAGTCTTATTTTGTGGCATATTAATCAGTAGATTAGTTAAAGCATGCACTGTTATTATCAAATTTCTCATTCATAATTGTAACCTATTTGTGTAATATAGTTTTGTGTCCTATAGGTACCCGAGTTACCAAATTGAGGAATGTGCCATATGTTGTATCTAATTTAATAAAACTGTGTTAAGACATTTCTAACAGGACTTAAAAAAATGTCATGTGTATTAACCAGGAAAAGTTATTAAAAGGGTTAAATTTTGTGTGTGTGTGTGTGGGTGTGGGNTGTGTTTGTGTTCACACACACACACACTCTGTGAAAAATTAATTAACTTATGAAGTAGGAAATTTCTTAAGAGGGTTTCACTGTATGTGGTGTTTGTTGTGCCAGGCTCACAGTAGAGGAACATCTATGGTTCTATGCTCGAATGAAAGGTCAACCAGTCAAGGAATTGAAGGAAGAGATTGAGAACATGCTGTTTGACCTGCAACTACCTAATAAGAGAGACACTTTGAGTCAACATCTTTCTGGAGGCATGCAAAGAAAGCTGTCGGTTGCTGTCTCGTTCATCGGTGGGTCCAGGTAAAATTGTGTACTGTGAAGTGCACCCAGATTTTACCCCCGTTAATGTAATTTAATTTATTTTTCAATATGTTTATTTTCCGTAGAGGGGTATTGTCGGATTGTTATTGTAATCTCCTTATCATTAAATACATGTGCCATTCGTAAATTATAGTCTTGAGTGCAGAAATTGTATGGCATTAGGCAGGTTCCTACAATGACCACTGGTGTGATATTTTGCTGAATCATATACTGTTTAAGTTGGACCAAGTTGTGGTAATTTCCAAAGTTATATATTTTAACAAGAAGTTGAAAACTAATACAGGAATAACTAATTATTATATTTTTAATACAATTTGAATAATAAAGCCATTACTGAGAGCCGATTGTGATATTATGGAGGAACTACTTTCCCTCAACTTCTGAAAAACATTTTAATTTTATTTATTGTATTTGATGATTCAAGTGAGATGTAATAATGCTAAATAATTTCCAATATTTGAATGTAACATAATGGTGTTTTGAAATGTGCAGTGACCATATTATATTTTTCATCATAGCAAATCAAGTATGAAAGGAATATGTTAGATGCAATGTCAATATAAAAATGCAGATTTCTAAGCATTGTAGTAGCTTAGATAGCTGTCAGTATAATCTCTGTGTTCTTGCTCTTCCTACTGGCGTTTTTGGCAACACTTTTGATGAGTTTCAGTTGCTTGGAGTCCTTCATATCCCATTTAAACTCATCTGCTCTGTGTGCGTGTGCCCCCATCATGAAGTTGTATTTTTTTTATTTGTTTTTCAAGTAGAATTATTTTTATTTTAGTTTTTAGGTATTGTATTGTTTTTGCGTCTCTATAATATATCTTGTTCTGTGTTTTTGTTTTTGTGCATTCTAAGTATTTTGGACTGATTTTTTTTTTAAAATTTTTAAAAATTTTCTGCATTTATGTATTTTTTGTTATTTTTTTAGTATGTATGTTGTAATTTAAATTTTTGTTAGGAATTTTTATTTAGCTGGACTTATATTTTGTTAGTCAATTTAGGATTTTTGTTTTGATTTTTTTCGTGTAGTCCATCTCATATGAGAAGGCCACACTGTGACAGTCAGTGAGTGACAACTTGACGTATATGAAAACAAACAAAGTGCCATTTACAAAATCCTGTATCAGCTGATGCACGAACGAACAGAAATTAATATTACGTTGTCTATTCTGAGAGTAGTGCAGACGCACATCAGACAAGCAGAAAATACGCGGATAAGAGGGAGTTCGTAGATTAATTAATACATTTTATTTTACGTGGCCATAAAACAGCAGTTTTTAGTTTTAAAAACTAAACTTTGTGATAAAATAGTAATGTATAGGTGTTCAAAATGAAATGCTCAATAAAACAACCAGTATAGAAATGAAACGCAACCTCAAAACCTTTTTCACGTCGTATCCCGCCCTCTCCAACCCCGCTTTCCTTACGTGCTTGATATGAATTCCAAAAACATACAGAAATATTGCATAATATTGTTGAATTATTTTCTTTAATAATTTGACAAAATGTATTTGAAATACATTTTGTTCCCAGCCAGTAATAAAACAACAGTCTACTTTACAAAGACGCTATGTATTGTTGAAAAACCTGTTGTGCGCCCCTATTGGTTCTTTTGCGAAATATACGCCATATTGTTCTCCGAAAACCCATTTCCTTGTTTCCGAAGTGGGGCACCGCACTCTCGCTGCACCAGCACGTCGTACCTGTAATGTTTGTTGCACTCACGTCTTCCCGCTGCCCCCTCTACACGTTCCTGCCCTTCCAGTTACATTACATTTACGAACGACCCTATAAATGCCCTCCAAACTCAGTTTCGAAGCCTCTCTCGCCGCCTGCCGCGCCACCCAAGTACTTCACCAATTCTCTCACGCAGCAGCATCTCCTGGACAACATCGTTGCCATGTGGCCGATCAGCTGATGGCGGAAGGATACGTAGTCAGATGTAAACAGTGGTGCTACTTTCGCCGAGCTGTCAAAAAGTGGCCTTCTTATATGAGATATACTACACTAAAGTCCAAAAGATGCAAAGTTCATACCGGAAATTTTAATTTGTGTCTGGGATGAATAANATATGTACTACACTAAAGTCCAAAAGATGCAAAGTTCATACCGAAAATTTTAATTTGTGTCTGGGATGAATAATTTGGGAAAGGAACTTGTTTTAATGTTGTTTAATTTTAAATTTCGTTAAGATTGAGTGGTTTTCCGCGATTATTCATTGCAGATATAAATTTGTCACGTTTTGGAAGACATTACAGCGAACAAACGGACAGAATGTTCTTATCCTCTCACATGTGCGGACATACTGCATCGTGCTCCGTGGAATGTTACATTTCTAGTCATAGTAAGGCTAGATTAAAGAATTTATACTTGCCTAGGAAGTGGCAAAAATGAGACAAAGAAGCATCTCAAATAAAGAGAAAGGGTTTTTAAATGACGAAAAATAAGTTTTATATTAGTTGACTTGGCAGCTGCAGTAAAATACGTCCTTTCTCCAGTGTCAGCATTCAATCTGCAACTGAATGTTCCTTTGACTGTTGACTGATACCAAAAGTTACTTTTCTTGGCCCACAAAAGCCAGTGAGAGAAAGAGTCTGATATTCAACTGACAAAGCACAGCTGGAAAAATTTAATTAAATTTTTTTTTATTTATCAGTAATGCACCTAGGCTTGAATGAGGAATTTTTGTGGTCTTTAGAAAAATTAAGTAATCGGTTTAAATTGAAAGTAACTGAAAATAGTAAAGAACTGAAATACAATTTTTTTTCTATTGTATTTATAACTAATTAAAAAAAATTTAATTTTAATAAAGGCTCTGACATCCTAAATATTATTTAGAGTTATGCAGTTTGTATGCTTGAACCTACTCTTATGATCTATTTCCTTCTATATTTTCTCGTGAGAGTAGTGTGCCATTGTGAAGTGTATGTTCTGAATATTCCTGTCATGTGTTTTGCATGTTACATACTCAAGTACACTATCAAACTCTACATTTTGGAGTTAGTTGAAATTAGAGCTGTAGTGATTCACAAAATTATGCAAATGTGCGGAATCACCGATTTGCCGATTTATAAATTCTGAGATTCACTAATGTGCTGCAGATGGGTTGTAAAGCTTTTTGCTTATAATTTAAGTTCAACTTAGGTTACTATTTTACGCAAATAGTGATATCGGTGAAGTGCAGAACAATTAAAAGCAGTTTTTAACTTATTTCAGTTTACAATGTCGAAAAAGTAAATAGAGTAATGCAACAAACCATAAGAGTTCAAGTAAAGGCAAAAATTAAAAAAATAGGTAATTCTACTATATTCATAGAAATACTACTGTTTTTGTAACAGTTTGTACACAATCTGGTTGTCACTAATACCAGCTGCAGCCAGCTGGGGCTTACTCGTGAACACAGAAAACAGTAAGCATGCATAAGGTTTTTAATGCTGTTGACAGTCGAGTAATAGGTTTGAAACAAAAGTGGTGGATTGTTTTGAATATATGCATTGGTTCTGCAATAAACAGTATTAATGTTACTTGCAAAGTATGTGCTCTTAAACCTAATTCTTTGAAAAAACTAAATGTACGCTATTTTATGATCTGTGATCGAGTGGTTTGCCTCACATTTGGGTTGGTATAAAAATATTTGTTTATGAACAGGAAAATTTGAAATTAATGCCCATCACAGAATTAATATTTAACATTAAAATGTTTTTAATGAACTCGTAAATATAATAATGAATCTGAAGGGTACACTTTCTGTGTTCACTATAAAAGGGAAACTACACATGTTCACTTGTCTTAAAATAATATGCGATGCCGATATACCAAGTTTACATACGTAGAGTACTTTTTTTATCTTAATAACGTATGGAAAATCATTTTATAACTAAAATATATAATCAAAAGTTTTTTAATATAAACCTTGTCAAAACTGAAAAATGTTGCAACCTGTATGGATAGTTTTCCAAGGGACCAAAATTAAAAAAAAACTGATGTTTGCCGACAAGAAATGCTTGCAGACTTAATCTCCAGACATCTTATTTGTTTTGTTGGTTGGTGCAGTATGTCACAGAAAATAATAGCATATTCTGTAGTTAATAAACTTAAAATATTCAATCATGTTCAGACAAGAAAGGCAAAGTTAACAGAAGTTTTCAGAGACAGCAAATCAGCATTATTGACACGTGACGCGCACTGACATAGTATATGTCTATTAGGGATGTAGCGATTCCACTTTTCCTCGATTCTCAATGCTGATACCACTCTCGATTCTTGATTCCTGAAACCTGATTTCACTAGACACAGTTTTATTTGAAATGGTTCCAGGAACATAAACTCTATCCGTAATGGATACAAGAGACAGTAATATGAATTTTTGGGTAGTTGTGTGGCTGATAGGTGGACGGTAGCATTTGATGCTTTTGAATTGCTGGGTTGTGCATCTGGTGCGAACCGTTGGTGCTGGTAGTGCTAACCGTTGGTGCTAGTAGTGTAAACATGTTTGACTGTTGTGATAGTGTCTGGCTAGCGGTGCATCATGTTCTCTATAAATACTTACAAGTTATGAACTGGTTACGGGTGTAACAGGTACTCTTTCAGAGATCAAGCTACGTGGGGTTGACATTTGAGAAATCTGTCCTCTTCAGAAGTGCATTGAGCTGGATGGTAGCATTTTTAAAATCAGTTGTAAGATGTATCATATTTCTGTCTATACTGTACGTATCTGTCTACAGTGACACTGTGGGCAGTTCATTTAGTTCATTTTTAATTTTATTTCATTTTTATCCTTTCTTATGCAAAGTCATAAAGAGGCAATTGCTAATCTAATCTTATATGTTTTCTTGGGGTATTTTTTTACGGGCTTAGATAAAATTAAGTAAAATCAGCCTTTAATAGCATAATTAATTGTAAATTGCTATCTCTGTGTAGTTTTAATGGAAGAACTGACATTTTATTACCTTCACCGTTTCTCATTTGGAGTTTGAAATAGCCCCCAGGCCTGTTTTGTAGGGAGTAAGCATCTGCAAGCACCAGTGTGGTGAGCTCTTCCTTTGATTCAGTCGGAGTCTCCTACACCAGGCTCTTCAAGTGCTCTCACATAAAATAGCAAAGTCATGGGAGGTCAGGAGAACTGTCAATCCATTGCTCAATGAATCTGCGGTTCAAATGCTCTCAGATGTCGCAAGAGAAATGAGGAGTTGTACAGTCATGTTGAAATCACAACTGATGTCTACATGTGGGCAGGTTATTGTTTAGAATAATTTGATAGGGCCATACATGCTGCCATTACATCTCGGTGGTAACCTGTACCTGTGGTTCCTGGAGAACACGTTGCCTGGGCTCCTCGAAGATGTTCCTCGTGATATTTGTGTACGACAGGCTATGAAACACCATTGCACAGTGTGTATTTGAAGCAGGGCCACATTTTTCAACAGTCTTTTAAAGCAATACAATTAAATTGAACTGTAATGTTTTCATTCTTGTTCATTTCAAAATGTACCTCAGTTATCAATTTCTGACACCTATAGTTATTTTATTGATTAAGCATATGAAATATTTTGGTCTTTCTTAACATTCCTAAAAGTTTGAGTATTGAATTTTGTTGCATACTGTATATCATGGGCATGTACATTTTTTTTCTCACAATTTGACATTTTTATTTCTGACGATTTTCTTTTGTTCCATATAATGTATATGCAGTATAAAGTTTGCTGTTTTTTTTCCCCACTTCCTTTCCTTTGCAACTGTTTTGGGTCCTGTAACATACATAAATATTCATTACATACTAAATGTAAAGGTTTGGCATTCTGATAATTTTCATGCATTTACATGAAGAATATTCATACTTGGAATTTCACAAATTTATATAAATGTAAAAATATATGACAGGACAGGAAGTCAAGGACTCACAGTCTGGTACTTGTCGACAGGCACACCCATAAAGGACGACACGTTTTTTACGCAGTTGCCCAATCACTATTGTTTCGCTAGCTAGGCTAGCTTCATCAGGCACCACCTGATGAAGTTGGCATAGCTAGCGAAACAATGGTGATTTGGTAACCACGTAAAAAATGTGTGTGCCTGTCGACAAGTACTAGAATGCAAGTACTTGAATTCCTGTCCTTTATATATATATATATATATATATGTTTGGTAGCCTTGTGCCCTAGTTGTAACCTTAACTTAAATAAATGTAAAAATAAAATAAAAAGCAAATGCAGATACTGATTTAATTTTGTAAAATATGTTTGCAGGACAGTTATATTAGATGAACCAACAGCAGGTGTTGACCCCTATGCAAGAAGGTCCATTTGGGAACTTTTGGTAAAATACAAGAAAGGTAAAATTATTATTTAATTGAGTAGTGTGTTTCTTTGGCACTGTTCTTATGATGTTATGTACAATACGTTGAAACATGTTGGGAAAAATTGTTGTCAGTTGTTAATTGGATTAAAATTTAATGTTAAGATTTGAGTAGAGCATATTAGTGATAATACTGATAGTACATATAGTGAAATAGTGGTTTGAATTTTTTTTATTTATATTTTAGTGCCAGCTTTTAATTTAAATTAAAGTTTAATTTAAATTGTATTAAAATTTTATTATACTTTAATTACTTTCTTAATATTAAATGTTATTATATTAAATTACAGTAAAGATATAAATATAAGACTTTATTATACTTGAAACATCACGTTTATAAGAAAAATCCACCTAAAATATAAATATTCCTTTATAAAATCACAATTTTACCTTCAATTTTCACATTTTTGGTTTATAAAACATAAATATATATTTATGTTTTATTAACTTTTAGAACATTCTATATTGTGGTTGTAAGTTGTATTGTTTAAACATTTTGATGTTAACAGTAAAAAAAAAAAAAAAAAAAAAATTTGTTGGTCATGAAGCAGCATTTCCTACTTATATAAATGTGAATGTAGCAAAATACCAATTTTGGTTTTGTTGGATGAAGAGGAGGAGGTTGGAGGGTGGAGGAAACTGTCTGTTTTACATATATTATATAACCTTAAAAAATTGCAATGAGCACTTTAAATAATGTGTTCCTTCCTATAGAAAGAAGTACAGAAGGGCAATAGGGAAATTGACATAAATTAAGAGCCCATATCTTAGGAACTAGGTATGCATTGTATAACAAAAATGGTCATAACCATTTTTGTAGGGAATTTTATGCAAATCATATTTAATAAAATTCTTTCCAAAAAAATTAACCTACACCAAAAAAAAGTGAAAAACTGTTTGTCGCCAATTTTTAAATATGGTGGGCTATGCTCTGATCTGGTTATAAGCTTTCAGTATGTTGA
Organism: Clitarchus hookeri; assembly: GCA_002778355.1. Classification (NCBI taxonomy): domain Eukaryota; kingdom Metazoa; phylum Arthropoda; class Insecta; order Phasmatodea; family Phasmatidae; genus Clitarchus; species Clitarchus hookeri. The sequence goes on along the minus strand of NQII01008631.1, from coordinate 16,300 downwards.
AGAGGAAACACTAAGAAAGTATGTGCCTAAATTCAGGTTATTACGAATTTTTACACAAAAAATAGGTATTGAAGTTGGAAACTTGCAATACCTTGATACCATCAGTATTTGGCCTGTATGGGAACGATTTTAGACAAGTATTGTGGGTGATACCCAGCTTCAGTCGTCAACTAGGCAACGTGTGACACGTGCTTGGTAATATTGCTTTGTGCTGAGAAATGTTTATTTCGTGGCCCATATTAGAAAATTGAAATAAACTTTAATTTTTGGCTCTTTTTCCTTGTTCCTTCCACCTAACCTTATCTTAAGGTCATAATTTTGACCTGTTGAACAACTTCCTGGCAGTTACATATTTTGAAAATAATTGATCTAATAATGATTTTTTGCAATAAAGTGATACATTTTTTTAATCTAGGAAATTACAACTCAAGCTATCAATTTAAACAATAATGTAATGTTCATGTACAGTTTGTTCATAAGGAATGACTCATTTGTTAATAATTTGCTCATACTCGCAAAGAGGACTAGTTGTCAAGGGTTGGTAGGTTATCTTCTGGTTCCATCTCTGAGGTGAAATTAAGTCTCATTGGTGAGAAATTTTTTGTAAACTGTTGAATTCGTCAATACGAATGTAAGCGTATTTAACATAAACAACCAAAGTAAGGTCACAGTTATTTAAGATGTTACCACCTGCACAAACACACATGTCATGTTAATTATAACATAGAAAACTAGTGTATTTCTTATGCACATGTAATTAATTGAAATATGTTCTGAATAAAGATATAAAATTTAAATTTATTGATTATTTCAATGTATTAAATAATTTGGTTACTGTTTTTTCCACGTATATAATGTAATACCTGTGTGTAGTCGTGTGGCGAAATTGGCTGCAAGTGTTTACAACAAGACACCTACAAACAGAACTTGAAATAGTATAACCAACACATATTATGTACTCACATTTGTTTACATACAGTAAATGCAAGTGGAATGCATTTGCCAGCCATAAACTGAAGCTGTAGTTTTTTTCTCTTAGGTTTCATACGTTGGATTTGGGGTTTGTACTGCGAAAGCAAGATACAGTGGACCCTCTATGTATTGAACCCAGATTGATTGAAAATCTGGTTCCATGGAACATATTCTGTGGTCCCATTTTTGATTTATCTGCATTTCAAGACCCCATTCATTGAAAGTCCACATGTATTGAAATTTTTTTTAGTCCCCTGAGAAACGATGAATAGAGAATCCACTGTATTACGGTTTGTTTAACCTGAACGTGGCGGTAAAAATGAATACGTCAGAAATTGGAACCATAAGAGATGCATTTACCATGGTGAAATGTGAAATATATTTAAACTTCCAACACTTAAACAGAAAAATTTTAGTTCTAAATTTTTTTTACTTGAGCAAAAAAAATACTGCTAAATTATAACAAATAATTATGAATTCCTTTAGTGAGCAATGAGTATTGAGTGCATAGAGCATTGCTGAAACTTTAAGGTAGAATTAAGAATTGAGAAAAAATGTTACTGTCCCACCTGTAAAAAACCTAAAATGACTGGATTATTGTATTACAGTATTTTTTTGACTGTTTCTTATGTTGTATGGCGCAACTATTGTTTGTAGGTCGGACCATCATCCTGACAACACACTATATGGATGAAGCAGACCTCTTGGGTGATAGAATAGCTATAATTGCAAATGGACGGCTCCAGTGTTGTGGTTCCAGCCTGTTTCTCAAGTCGAGGTTTGGGACTGGTTACTACCTCACCTTGGAGTTAGACCTTAAGAAGCTTACCATCCAGGTAATTGAAATCAGCTGGATAGTATTCCTGGTGAATTATTTTCCTAATTTTCTGTTATTTTGAAATAGTTGTGAAGAAAAATTTTTGGTCCAGAAAGTTTAGAAGTTGCTGTACTTCATCACATAACATCACACATGTTATACTAACATTTCCTTTAAAATAGAGATGGGTAAAATCGATTCTTTGATACCCCAATACCCATCAATTCTACTATTCAAAGCGAGAATCTAAAAATAAATTTGATTCATTGTATGACCGAGTAGCATAATAGCATCACTATTTAAAGTGTCAACAAAACTTACAGTGTCTTCTGATTACTGCACTGGACTGCACCCAGTGCGCACTGGCCGAGTGCCGCGTCTTCCAATTACTGAAACTCGCACTGAGTGCAGTGCAGTCAATTTTCATCTTCCAATTACTGTTTTTCACTGAACGGATGCACACAGTATGTAATATTTTCTGCACTGGCTCTGAGTCTGTGCGGCTGTCTCAGTGCAATATGGCAACGTCCTGTATTGTAAACAAGAAAAAATGACTTGCGATTTTGGAAAGTTTAGAATTAATGGTCAGCTGACACTTCACAAACAGAAGTAGTACTTGGAAGATGAGGTTAGTTTAATTGTTCATGTTTACTGATTCAACAACAGTTTTACACTTAAAACAAAGCGACTTCCAATAGGCAAGTTATTAATTCAACAGCGTCGAGCTCTTCACGGCCTGGGTACACGCGCTGAAATATCAGTGCTTTGTGGCAAATTAAGAGTTCGGCTTCCTCATGGTCCTTCTGTACTTGGCTATACAGTTTGTCAGTTAGTTGGGCAACCATGTGCGGTCCTGAAAAACAGGCGACCAGCCTTTCCACGATCTGGTCCCAGTTGGTTAAGTATTCACCATAATGTTTCCACCATTTCTCGGCTTCTTCTTGAAGCTGGACCTTCTTAGCCTTACAGGCGTCTGGTAATTTAGTTCTCTCAAACTCCGTTCAACAGGCTTGCAGGAATTTCCTAGGATCTTCCTGCGTTTTAAGTATTCCGGTTGTGGCATTGACTCGAGGACCGACGGTTTCCCGAGCAACATAGGTTCTGGTTGTGTTGGTGCTTTTGATGTGGCAGATTGGGCACCTGAAAATAAGACTGTCAATGTCTCGGGCCAGGTCGTTCCATCCAAGACAGAGGTGGTGGAATGTGCGTGGACACATAGCGCGCAATGCGGTAAACCCTTTCTTCCTGGGCAGTTTGTGTAGTCACATCTGCGATGGTCTAGACATTCTTAGCAATGGTACTCAAGGTCTTGGATATTTCTCTCAATGTCGTCCCATTCTAGACAGGCATAGTGGTATATGGTTCCGCAGTGCGCACAGGCAATGAGATACTGACCCGTACCTGGGCATTCTTGTACTCTGCAGGTTTGACCAGCTCTTTCCTCGGTATTTTCGGAAGTAGCTATTTTCGTTATTGTGTATGGGCACCACTGGGTGTTTTGCGCTCGACTCCCCGAAGTCGGTTCAGTGATCTAGCTGCGGAGTCCCAAGGGCTTTTCTCAGGGGCTTCCCAGTCCTGAAGGTTACTCGTTCGAGCTCTCCCAATCGCTCAACGGTCCCTAAACGTTAGGTGCTAAGAAAAGAAAAATTTGTTGTCGCCTCACCTTTGGCATATCTAGTGTGGGTGGACTTCGGCAGCTTTTCTCCTCCGAGATGGCAAGAAAACCGGTGCCGCCAATTTAACGGGATTATTGCAGGGTGTAGGACGGGCCTGTGATGGCTGTTCAACTGTAGCCCGTTGTGCAGGTGGAGATGCCAAAGGAGGTGCTGGTGGGGTCTGCGTACGAAATGGGGTGTAACTAGGAATAATGTCTATACAGTGGGCCACTCGTGTGGCAGTTGGTGGTCATGGGACGGTGACAGTCTTCTTTGGAGGCGTGGGTGGCAGAAGTGAAATAGCTCGTGGTGTGTGCCACAACAGATCAAACTGCAAGCTGCGATTCCTGCTGGTATCATTATACNGGTGACAGTCTTCTTTGGAGGCGTGGGTGGCAGAAGTGAAATAGCTCGTGGTGTGTGCCACAACAGATCAAACTGCAAGCTGCGATTCCTGCTGGTATCATTATACGGAGCTCCCCTCTCTCGAACAGCCTCTTCTTGTTTCCAGTTGTACACTCTGGCAGCACCCTGCCCTTCCCCTACTAGGTCCCCAACCAAGGACAAAGCCTGCTTGGTCACCTTATCCCGCCCAGCCCNATCAAACTGTAAGCTGCAGTCCCGGCTGGTAGCGCTGTACAGTGTTCTTCTCTCTCTAGCAGCCTCTTCTCGCTTCCAGGTCTACACCCTGGCGGCACCCTGCCCTTCACCTACTAGGTCCCCAACCAAGGCCAAAGCCTGCTTGGTCGCCTTATCCCACCCAACCCTGTGGCGTAGCATAAGGGCATAGTATAGAAGGGGTGACAGCGGGTGTCCAGTAGAGACAAGTACGACCTGGAGGAAACTGGAAGTGGAAGGTGTGAATGTAAGGTAGGTCTAACTGCTGGTCTCCAGACAGGAAACTTGGCGGGCGGGAAGTCGCAGGCAGACCCAAACTCCTGACTGTAGGTGACAACAGTGGGATTAGGGAGTCTGCTCCCGTGTTATGCAGGAAGGTGGGAAGTCGCCTTAGATCCACGTGTCACGCAGGAAAGAACTTCCTGTAGCTCTCGACTGCTGACCTTCTGCAAGTGGGTAGCTGGGCGGAAAGTCGCCCAGCGGGAACACCCACAGAATGGTGGCAACAGCTGAGTGAGAACCTCCACTCCAAGGAGATGCAGGTCCTGTGCGAAGATGGTTAGGATTTAGTGGTTCGGCACTTACCTGGACTTGAAGAGTTTAAGCGGAAAAGGGTTAAAACAGGAAATAGCAGGTATTAGGTCCACAAAGAAAGTGCATGGAAAGGATAACACAACCAGCTTAGTTTATGCCTGTCTTTTGTTGAAGCAATAATCATACATAAGCCAGCCTGTACCCTGACTGTGGCATGAAGGGCCGACCTGGGATGCTAACCAAGGTGCAGTCCCTAGTCACAGTAGACGCTTTGGGGAGGGGGGCGAGGTGTCCCCCAGTTTACGAATACTCGGACTCTTACTGACTGAATGTGTTGTGAGCTGTGAAACAGCTGTTGGTCTAGTCCGAAGATGTAGCTGGTGGGGAGCGAATACTACTGACGGGCAACGATTCATCTGAAGCAAGATATTAACTGTGTCCCGGGCAGAGTGATGTTCTGCGAGCAAGCTGCGCGAGTCAGCTTTGAGCGGAGGACTGCGAGTCCTATATATACCTAGTCCACAA